>JABSNV010000417.1:0-57500 GCA_024085815.1 Flaveria linearis
TGATAAAAAAAAATGAGAGTAGTCATCAAGGTGTGGTTTTCACTCCTAGCTTATGGTGTATTCCCAAGATATGACCACTAACTTACAATCAAAAAGTTCGATCCCAACTCGTTGTTGAGATCCACATAAATAAGACATGGTAACTCACCATTAAGGAAGAAAATCACTCCTATCTTAACAGTGAAGTTCTTACAAAAACAAAATATAACAAAATGGACTTCTTCATCAAAATCCAGAATTCACTCCTACTTTGACGAGATCGTCTCATTTGAGAAAAACAATCCATAAGAATGAAATATCATCAAGGTATGGAATCACGCCTATCTGATGATTGAGCTTCATATAACAAGGAAACATCAAAGAACATTTGTCACCAAAGTACGGGTTTCATCCTATTTTGGTGAGGTCATGTCATTTGTGAAAAGCCATTCCAAGAGAATACTTGAAGTCAGTCCTCGAGATAAGGAAATCACCCTAATCCAGAGGATGAAATTTCATGAAACACATTATTGGAAACCATTTTATTGATACGAATAAAGTCAAAGTAAGGAAGCACCCCTGCTTTGATGAGTTAGAATTGTTTTAGGAGGTACGAGTGTTCTTAGTCATAGACTGACTTACAAACTCTTGCATATCCCACAGTGCAAACGGTATGAAGTTTGACATAACAGTGAAAGAAAAATATCATTTAGAAATTTAAGAGATTTCAAGTTACAACAATGAACAAAGAGAAAATCATGATTACAAGCTTAAGATCAAGGTTTAGATAACAGAAGTTGTTGTGGTGTTCAAATCTTGGATGTCTTAAATTAGGAAGACAAATCAAGGACAAGAATGATTCAACACCATGATGAGATGTGAACATTCGATTCACAATCGAAAGGAAAATACAAGGACTTCTCAAGATATGAGGGCAACCATAGCCTTATTAAAGACACGCGTACTTATTAGTGATCAATCATCATAAAGGTTCGAGTCAAGTAAATGGATTCAATGATTGAGTCAAATCACCATTTACACTTTGTTTAGACAAAGTATCCCGAGATGTAGAAATTCCACTTACAGCATTGCATGTTTCTTATTATGGGACACCTCCTTAAGAGGATTTGAGAACCATAGGTAACGGTTTAAAGTTTTAAAGACCATACGGTTTAGATTCCCAATATCTTTGGGTATATTGAAATCCATGTTCACGTGGTCAAGATAAAAGATAGTTACATGAAATGCCGAGTTCAATACTGTTACACGTTACACGTTGTGCGTTTAACGTAAGAGTTGAATTGTAGATGGGGTTAATATTAACAGGAATATATTAAGGTTAAGAATGAGAAAGTATTTAAACTTTGATGATAAACCAGTTCAAGGATTCAAGGATTTTTAAGATACAAAAGGATGGTTTCATTTGGTAACGCATTACCATTTGGAATCGTTGACACGTCAAGGTAAATTGACTCATTTGCCTTAGAGATTTGTGTATTTTGACCATAGTTTATCACTCATCCCAGAAATCCCCAGGTAAGCATAACTGGTCTCGTAGTGAGATTTATGCGATATGCTTGCCTTAGCCCGAAGCCTTTTGCCAGGAAATCCAGAATACAGGTGTCTATGTGTCACACAAATTTTCTTTGGTCCATGAAATCAAACCTTGATGAGATTTTCATAGATTAGACAAAGTCTAAGGAATTGAACTCACGATGATAAGTAGATTCCACATGTCGTTGAGAATAAGTTTAGGAAG
Source organism: Flaveria linearis (assembly GCA_024085815.1). Taxonomy (NCBI): domain Eukaryota; kingdom Viridiplantae; phylum Streptophyta; class Magnoliopsida; order Asterales; family Asteraceae; genus Flaveria; species Flaveria linearis. The sequence continues at coordinate 1,739 of JABSNV010000417.1, forward strand.
TTCATTTATCGGGGAGAGTCAAAGAGTCGAAGTTAAGTTTAGAGAGTCTAAGTTTTAAGCATACATAAGGCAATCCTATGCTAAGGTATCAAATTGCACAAAAGGCATAGCATTATGTAGCATTTCAAACAATATGTGAGCACAAAAGTATAAAGATCTTTCTATGAGGTTCATGCAACTATAGTCTAGGTCACCATTTCTAATAACCTAAATCCCTATAGTTATGGGCTCTGATACCAATCTGTCACACCCCAACCTAACGGCGGAAACGTCGAGGTGTGAGGAATACGATTGTTCACAGCCACATAACGCTATGCCTGAAACATGTTAAAAATAAAAGGTCAACATATTGTTGGTGAGCATTCTATAGTTTTGAATACGTAAGTATATAAAAGATGGCAATTCATGTTGTAAATTAGAGAACAAGGTAACTAGAGATGTAAGACAGAATGCACAATCAACCTTGACAAAGTTTTACAAGTCTCAAACGTGTACTTGGCCCAACCAAGTTATAAGTATATACGATTAGCTAAGTGTACTTGGATCAACCAAGCAGGCTTGTCAGGCCCATATCTATGACGTCGCCAGGCTAGCAATAGTTAATGATTGTACATGTATTCGACATTACATGGTAGCTACAATATTCAACTAATCACAACACACAAGTAAATTGCCATAAGTTTACAAGAATCAAACGTTTACGAGTGCAATGGTTGATAAGTAACATGTTTCACCCCAAAGTGTGAAAATATGAAAAAGGGGTATAGAAATACTCACTTGGCGATTAAGTATATGAATGACGATTAATAAAGATAATAGCGACGTTCCAATGTAACCTTCACGAGATACCTAAAATATAATATATTGACGAGATTTAAGTTTAATTATATTAAGTTTTAACGTTTTAACGCGAACTAGGGTTTTGGTAGGAGGTTGGGGTATTTTTATAAATAAAGCTAATAAACGATTATTTATACTTTGTTTGATAACGATATATCATTTATACAATTTTTAAGGAAATTTATCCTTTATAATAATTGTGAAATTTAACTGTAAATACATATAATTTCTACGAGAAATTCATAATTACGTTTACATCGTGACCAATAATATTTAATCTTTTAAACTATTAATTAAAGTCTATTTTTATAAAAATTAACTATTTATATATTTATAAATAATATTTTATAATATATTAAGGTTTTTAACTAAAATAAATTTATAGAAATTATTTACGTAACATTTTAATTAAGAAAAGTTTATAAGATTTATTTTTATAATTTTTAAGAATTTTCTGAATTTATTTAAAGGCCAAAAAAAACTTTAAAAGAAATGGGAGGTGCCCGGGGTCGAACCCGGACCTCCGGTTAGACATAAGGCGCAGGAACCAGTGGGCTAAGCATACAACCACGTTTCTTACTGGTTCCCTTTTAATTTAAACCCAATCCCCATTAACCCCAATTTCCCGAATGAACCCTAGATCGATTTCAATCCAATTGGCCATCCAAACGATTTTGATAACACAAACATTCATGGGGCTTTAGTTCCCTGAATGAAACGAGTATATGGATGTGTGCAATTCACCTTATTCGAACGTATTGATGATGAACGGTTCAAGAACAGTTCGCGGCACACGCGATGATCGATGGATGCCCAAACAATGTTTATAATCAATTAAGCTTTAGGGAAGCTTCAAATGGTGATTTGGAAGCAAAGACCTATGTTATTTCAACAAAAATCGATTGTAGATCGGGTTTAGGTGTGTTGCAGGTCGCGAACGAAGAAGATGAATGGAGTGTTTTTAAGTTTGGTTTTTCTATGAAATTGAAGGTGCTTATCGATTAGATATGCTTTTATGTGTGTTAGTGCGTGTTTTAATTTGATTAAAAATGTGCATAGTGGCCGGATTTTAGTGTATGTCGGCCGATCGTGGAGATGGTGGTCGACGGGAATAATGGGGGTGGGGTTGGGTGTTTCAAGGAATTACGAATGGTCCCTGTGTTTTCTGTTTTGGTAGTTTTAGGTTAAACTTAGTTTTTGAGTTTTATAAATTACCACAACCCCCTGGACTTATAAATCATAGTTAATATTATATATAAATTATTGTTATGATATTATTATTATTATTATTACTATTATCATCATTATTTATTATTATTAATTATTATTATTATCATTATTACTGTTATTATTATTATTATTAATATAAAAATTAATCGTCGAAAAATACGAGATGTTACACTATATTAAGTCTATTTTTCTTGATCAAGTTCTTAAGTATAATAAAATGCAATACAATTACCAAACTTTTAATTTGTTAGATAACTAATAATTCATGAAATATAATAATCACAAACAACCATAGTAAATAGTAGTCATCCTATGATCTACATTAATAAAAAGTCAAAATGATAAATCTATATTTTTTCATTAAAGAAGGGACTATATACTACTAGTTTTAAGTTGAGTAATATCTATTGTAACTAATAATAAATATTTTTTTTATCACTTGTCATTCTTTCAGCTCACTTTTTTATCACTTGTCATTATTTAAATATCTTTATATTATTTCCCTCCAAAGAGTATTATGGTAATTTAAACTTTCAAACTAATTTCTCTCTCTTATAAAAATCAATTATTTCTCTCTTTTATTTGGATTTTACAAAATCAAACTATCACTTTAAAATGAAAATTAGATTTTAATAATCCAAACTATTAACTATTTGTTAATATTAATCTCAACTAACAGTTTGACTAGTAATAATTCTGACTTTTGATTTTGTTACTAATAATAGTTCCAGTTTAACTTTTTGTCAATTCCATTAGTTTTTTATAACGTATTATGTGTTGTGGATCCTGACGTGAATTATAACATAGAAATAATTAGAAATATAATATATTACTCATTTTATTATAAAAGATCATTTTTTAATGTTATTCAACGTAACGCTTTTGTTGCTAATTGAGTATTTTGAGACAAAGAAAAAAAAAATTAAATGATATTTTGTATTTTTTATTTTAACTATTTAATAGGTTATGTTACATACCACATCGCGAGCAACGTGACGTGGCATGCCATAAAACTAACAGAGTAAACGAACAATTAGCCTGGGACTGTTATTGGTAACAAAATTAAAAGTTGGGATTAGTACAATTCAAACTGTTAGTTGGGATTAATATTGGCAATAGTTAATAGTTTGGGTTATTGAAATCTAATTTTCCTTTTAAAAATATATTTTATTAAGGAAATTAAAAATCACGTCTTTTTATTAAAATATAAATAATAAAAAAACAAAATTTTTATATAATATAAAGTTCTAAAACCACTAAACCTTTTTGAAACAAATATATTTTAAATCGGTCATTTTCTAAATAATTATAAAAATGCGAAATTTTCTAATAGCAGTCTTACTAAACAACTAGAATAATTATAAACTATAATTTTTAATAAACAAGATTTATAAAAAATAATTTTTAATAAAAATCTTAAAATAAATGTTTAATAATAAAACTATTTAGATAAAAGAGTTAAGAAAAATAGTATGATTATTTTATTTCTTGAACTATTACTTATATATTTTTAATGATATCTTATATTAAAATATCATACTAACTCTTCGTGATTCTTACTAACTATAATCCATTTACTAAATGGGTGTCTAGACTATCTGTCTGTCTGTCTATATATCTATCTATCTATCTAGTAAGAAAAATTATTATACATGATAAAGTTGTAAGTCTTATCATACTAAATTTCTTATTTCTCTCTATTATTTATATAAAATTGAATTCTAATAATATTACTTATATTATTTTCAATTAAAAAATATATAATTTAATAAATAAAAACCTATTTTTTAACTAAAACACAATTTTTAAAATAAAAGTTTTATAAATTATAGAATACAATGAGTTTTTTTAAAGAAAATTCATTTTTTTAAAACAAATAAATAAAAACCATAATTGTTGTATAAAACAAAAGTTTAAAAAATACATTTTTGTTTATTTACTTAAAATAACTATTTATACGTAATTATAATCATATTTTATCTTCAAACATGGTTTTATAATCTATAATTTTTATTATTAATTATTTATATTTTATTTATTCAATAGGTGTAATATACGGAGAACTAACATAGTACACAATAAAATAGATTAAGGAAGGGATATATGCCATTTGATTTTGAGTTTGATAAATATGAAATTAACAAGGTTTACGAAAGCATATATGCAATTATCCTTTTAAAATATATACAATTTTTTTTTCCTGTCTCATCTGGTATCAAAATGTTGATTCAAGTGTAGAAATCACACAGCTTACAACTTACAAGATTTTATTACAATAAAGTCTCAACTGTTTTTTGCAAATCAAGAATAAATGGAGTAAAACGTGATCCGTCTAATTTTTATGTAATCTTTATCTTGTTCGAGTTAAGATTTGTTTTTTTACTTAAAGAGTATAATTTAATTTCTAATTAGAGCTATCTCTTATCACGTGAAATATTTGGAGTAATCTTAAGTGTAAAATTTAATTTTCAAGTTCCTAATAAGTATGTTGGGTTTTCATGAAGAATTATTAAAGAAATCATGTTTTCACACATCTTTGGTCACACGGGGTCCTCCCATTGGAGGAAAATGAAAAGAATACGAGTACCATATGGAGAGTTGTTATTGATTGTGAACAGGCCGGTTCAACGTTTTTGAGGCCCCAATCAAATTTAAAAATAGAGTCCTTTCCAAACTTTTTTATATTAAACTCTCCTCATTTATCATGACTTGGGACCGACAATAATAAACTAAAATATTTATATTGGCGGAGTTTAAAATTTTATCAACTTCTAACCTAATTACCTAAACAAAACAACCTTTAAATGATGCAAATCAAAGCAACCTAATCAAAAGGATCAAAGAAGCATTTAAACAAGACTATCAAATCAAACTAAACAAAGTATCAAATTAGGTGTTAAACAAAAGTAATGAGCAGCCTAATCAAAGTAGCCTAAACTAAAATACAGAATTATCAAGATCAATAAAACCAAATCAATTTTAGACTAATACAAAATCAAATCAGCCTCTAACCTAATGTTCCAATCAAATTATCAAAGCAGTTAAGCATAATTCATCGCTTAAGAGAGTGAGAGACTAACCTGCTAAGTGTTATAAGCTATGCATACAATAGTCAGCATATTCATCTTTCAGTCTTCAATTACAGATTCAAAGAGACTCAAAGAGAACTTGAGACCTTCGATTCTGAGTTCTGAAAAGAAGTTGCTTCAGAGATTCGAAGATGAGTAGATGACCTTCGATTCTGAGATTAAGTGTCACACCCTCAAATTTCCACAAACGGGGTATTACCGTTAGGCGTGTGACTTCCAGGATCTCAGCCATTAGTTACACCAACGACACGTTAATTGTAAAACATAATTCATTATTGAAGTTTAATATTCCAAAGACCAAGTTTTTAAAGTAAACATAACAGAAGTTGCGGAAGCATAGTAATCTTAATTGTTTAAATGGCGCAACACGCGCAAACCGAATAAATGGAAGTTACTGAAAAATATTAAATAAGCCACGTGAGATATGCATGAGTGAATGCTCCTAATCGTGCGCGTCTTGTGAACCTGAAAGAAACATGCTAAAGTGTCAACACAAGGTTGGTGAGTTCACAGGTTTTTCAGAAAACAGTATGTAACAGTAATGAAATCCCCGGATTATGTAATCCGTCAAGTATGTTTTTGATAAACAGAACATAAAGTAAACCGATACAGTAAACAAAGTAATATCAGTAGGTAGCTAATCTACTAAACCAGTTACTCAGTGTATGAAGTTCGAACCGAAGCTGACAATCGAAACTGAACGCCTCGGCTGTGAAACCAGTCACAGCAACAGAACTTAGGTCAATTAACACCCGTTTGACGAACGTTGTGCTAGCGCGACTAGCCCGGTGGGGTTTGTCAAACCCAGTAGATCTACTCAAAATTGCCTCGCTATACACATACATTAACGGTTCGAGAGTGAGGACTTTAGTGGTATCACACTAGTAAACCGGTGATATTACAATAATACTGATCAACGAAAATGAAATTGTTTCCACGTTTCTACTTGCGTAGTAACGACTAAATGAAATTGTTTCCACGTTTCTACTTGCGTAGTAACGGACCGAATGAAATTGTTTCCACGTTCTACTTGCGTAGTAACGGACCGAATGAAAAGTATACGAACATAGTATCATGTATATACAGTATCACAACAATTCAATATAATGTAACGTTTATGAAAACAGCATGTTTCTCTCCCCCAAAAATAGTATAAAGTAAAAGTGGGCTGTAAACTCACCTTGGATCGATGTGTATGTATACGAACAAGAACTTCAAAGAATTGGGCAATGCACGATCAAACACGTTCAATACCTATTATTGTTTGTAATGGAGTCTTTAATAATACGAATATATTTGGTAAGGTTTAGGTCGATTTGTTTTAACACGTGTCACACACACAATTAGATGTAATATATGTTACAATATTTTTATAGATTATGTATTTAATAAATTAATAGTATCAATAAGCATTAAGTTTTACACAAATATTTTTACATTTTGATTTCACTAAAAGGGTTTCATATATGTATTTAAATATTTTTAGAATTAAATATAAAAATGATATGGTTTAATTATATAATTTATAATTATCCAAGAATATTTACAAATAAGGATAATCACATTTATAGTATTTTGATTAATAATAAGGTATTAATATATTTTACAAGAAATAACCCACATTTCATTTATAAATAATTTGTGAATTTATAAATATATTAATCTATATTTAAATATAATGTTTATTTATAGAAATAACTATTTATAATATTTATAAAATTTATGTACAATTTCTATGATTTTTATGATTATTGCATAGTTATACACGATTTAGAATTTATTTTACAAAAATAAGTATTTGTAATACTTTTAAAATATTTTATAAAATTTTATTAAAGTTTTTAAATAAAATAAATTTACAGGAAACTGTTTTGTAAGATTTAAAATAAGGAGAACTTATAAAATTTATTTTTATAATTTTTAGGAATTTTCCATATTTTTAGAGTATTTTAAAAGGCTTAAAAAAAATAAACAAATAAAAGAGGCTGCCCGGGGTCGAACCCGGGTCCTCTCCCTGCCCACTCTCACACCCGAACCAGTGAACCAAGGCTCTAAGCCGCGGTATTACTTGGTTTCATTTCCTTTTAAACAAACCCGAAATCCTTTCCCCCAAATCAAGAACCCTAAATCGATTATGGATCAAATTGATCATCAATTTGATTCTGTTAACGAACGAATTCATGGGGCTTTTAATCCCCCTGTATAAACGAGTATGTATGTATGTTCAATTACCCGAATTAGTATTGTTTGGATGATGAACTAGACGAAGAACAGTCCGCGGCTAGGTCGTGAATGATTCAGGTAGCAAATGATGTTTATACTCGAATTAACTTTGCAGGAAGCTTTCCCACTTGATTATGACCAATAGCCCTCTATCAATTTCGATCAATGCTGCTCAGAAGACGGAGTTCGACCAAGTTGCAGGTCGATGATGAAAGTGATGATTGAATTCACTGATTTTGTTTGTTCCAGTTGTAATTGTAAGTTGCATTTACTTATAAGCATTCCTGCGATGGTTTTAGTGCGTTTAATTTTGATTATTATTATGTTTAGTGCCGCATTTTGAGAGTGGGTTGGCCGACTTTCGGCGAAGGTGGAAATCGCACTACTCGGCTACTTTATTTTGTTATTTGTGGGTGGGTTAGGTTCGTATTATCCTCTAGAAGATGTCGGGGCGATTTATTTGAGTTAAAAACGAGTAATGTGGGCGTTTGGGGGTCGCCGGAGCCGCCGGAGCTTCGCCGCCGGCGACCGGGAAAACGGGGATGGGGGTTGGTTTCAGAATTACAGAATGGTCCCTGTACTTTCAAAACTTATTATTTCATGTGTTAACTTTTTAAAACAAGTTTCAACATTTACGAAACTACCCCCTGGACTTATTAAATTAAGTTTAATAATTTTATAAATTATTTTATTAATAATATTATTATTATTATTACTGTTTTCATTATTTTTATTATTATTATTATTATTATTATTATTATTATTATTAATCTTACTAAACGGATTAATTCGCGATGGTATTAACCGAAAAAAAAAAAAATTTCGGGTTGTCACATTAAGACAAGCCGAGATTTGAGATTCAAAGAGATTAGGAGAAGCCGAGATCAGAGATTCACTTGAGTATGCCTGCTTGACTGATTCAGTTGATTTGGTCGCCTTCAATATGCAGGCTGCCTAGCAGGCACAAGCGGCAGGCCCATCGGAGTTGAAGAGATGCTCCGATTTGTGGTTTTGTGGAGGACCAAAGAGTCGATTTGAAAATGGTCCATCTGTGCACGGCTGATGATTGATGAACCCTACCGAGAAAGACGACTATATGGGTTGAAGATATTCAGAGGATAGAGATTGGGCTGCGGTGGGCTGCATGTATTACAATGTTTTTTTTTAAACGAGCCCTTATTTTTTAGGGGCCCCAAGCCCAATGCTTTTCTCTCTTAAGAGATGGGGCGACGTTGATGGTGAAGACAACGATCGTGAGGGAAACGGATGAAATTTCACCGGGTGAGACTGAAATACAAAAATAAATAAAAAATTCAAGTGATGTTTAGGAAATTTGAACCGAGAACATCACCCTCTGTTTTCGGAGAGATAGAGAAACTTGGGAATCGAGATGACTCCGAGTCTCCTTAAAAGGTTATCGAAACTCTATTTTGTTCTTTGTGTGTTAATACCTTTAATGTTCGTGATTCTACTATTGGCCTATTGCTATCAACAAAACACTTATTTCTATTGATTGAAAATATTGAACTCTCTTTTGGTAGCTATAATGTTTTCTTTATCTGTTATATAGTTTAAAAACAAACATAGGGGGTACAAAAATGGAACATTTTTAGAAGAGTGGTATTAGGTGAAATCATTGATGTAGCTTGTTCACTGGTCACACCCCCACACTACTTGCATGCTTATTGGCCTACGTAATGTTATGCAAATTCATTAAAGAAACTTATTTTCTATTTGCGAACGAAAAGTTGTAAAACTTAATTTATAACTTATTCAATTTACTTCTAATTGTACCAGAGTTGATTTATATTAACCTGTTTTAAATGAGACTCATAAGGAGAGTTTCACTTTAACATCATGACTTTGTCATTAACCTAGTTAATATTATATAAGTTTGGATGAAAGTGTTAATTTTAACATATCACGTAACGCAAAACCAAAGTAAAAAAATTAAAACATATAATAAACGCTTAGTTATACTTCAAGAATATCTTATATTATACTTCTCTTCAACATTTTAAAAGAAACACTTATCTATAGATGATTGCCATAATCGGCATTACAATTTTATTAAATAAAATAATGGACGCATTAACTATATGACATTTAACTAATACAAAATGTAAAAAGAATATTAAATTCATCAGAAATATTTAATAAAAAAAAGAAAATCAGGTAATCTAAAATAGTAAAAGGTTATTGTTAAACTACCGCTCTATTTTTACGTATAGAAATGGTCGTGCGGGACTATACTTAAATTTCATTAAGTTTTTAAAATATAAACATATCACAGGGATGATTCCTGTAAACTGAACTTTACTTGTAACTTTGAAGTTGTCAAATTAGTAAAAAAGATTTTGGCACTAAGAAATAAAAAGACATTCTTCGATTTAACTTTTTTAGGAGATGCATTGAACAAATAAGAATATGTTTAGCCCATTTCTTTCTCGCAAAAGAAAAATGAATGGAAAGGTGTCATAAAAAGAGGAATACAAGAAAACCTTTCATTAATCCCACTTGCACCTTTCCAAAAGATTTACCCATAAAAGGGCCACCAATTATCGAGTTCAACAATTTCTGTTTTTTCCCAAAATAATTACTTTACTTTCCTTAAAAACGTACAATTTCAATTGTTCAAAAAGGTATAACCCCCTTATTATTTTTTTAAAGTTCAAATTTAAGTTTCTTTTTAGTAACAATTGATTTTTAGTATAAATAAATAAAAATTTAAATTTTGTAAAATCTAAACCTAATCTTTTAACATTAGGCATACCATTAGGCATTAACCAGCTAAAATCACCCAGTTTACCATACAAATAAAAGAGTTCAGTAGATTTTTCGTACGAATATGTGTTTTTATATTATATAGAATGGGTGCGGAGGAGTAAAGAAAAATATATTTTAAAATTATTCATTCTACATGGATCCCTTCTTTATTACTCACTAACAGAAAACTACTAATTAATTCCTATCTTAAATAATAACCCACCCAATCTTTTACAATCTCCCCGTTCTTTGTTATTCATTTCATAAATAATAAATAACCAATAATTATTTTCAAAACCGAAAAGAAAAAGACAAAATAATTTCAAAGAGCAAAACTAAAAAAGTAATCCAAAACGAGTACGCTTCAACAACATGTACATCATGCAACCACATTTGTACATCACTTCTGCCACTCATCTTCCCACTCTTCATCTTCTTCATCTTCTCCACTTCACTCATCAAGAACCACCATTTTCAATTCCAAGAGTTGCAGAGCCCCCAAGATGGGTTTTGTCTCCTCCTCCTCCTTCTCCTCCACCTACCACCACTACCCTTTTCCTCGGCCGCCGCCACCGCCACCCTGCCGGAATACAAAGCTCTAATTTCCCTAAAATCCGCCATTCGACGACCCACAATCATCTCTATCCTCATGGAACCTCTCTACAAGTCACTGCAAAGGGCCGGTGTCACCTGCGACTTCAAACGCCATGTCATCGCCTTAGATGTTTCAGGATTCAACCTCACCGGAACTCTTTCCCCCGACGTCGGAAGCCTCCGGAATCTTGTTAACTTCACCTTCACCGTCGCAGTTAACAACATCGCCGGACCTATCCCGCCGGAGATTTCGTTGATCTCCGGCCTTCGTGTTCTTAACCTCTCAAACAACGTGTTCAGTGACACCTTCCCACCGGAGCTTACGAACTTGAAGTTTCTGCAAGTGCTTGATCTTTACAACAACAATTTGACCCGAGATTTGCCAGTTGGGGTGTCGGAAATGCCCAATCTTCTTCATCTTCACCTCGGTGGAAACTATTTCTCCGGTGGGATTCCGGTGGAGTACGGTAAATTTGCTGCGTTAGAGTATCTTGCTGTCTCCGGTAACGAGCTCACCGGAGCTATCCGCCGGAGATCGGAAATATAACGAACCTTAAACATCTGTACCTCGGTTACTATAACATTTACACCGGTGGGTTACCACCGGAATTGGTAATCTATCAAAGCTTATTCGCTTTGATGCTGCTAACTGTGGGCTCACCGGAGAAGTTCCATCTGAAATCGGAAAACTTCAAAACCTCGACACCCTTTTCTTACAAGTTAATGGGCTTACAGGATCTTTAACGAAAGAGCTCGGAGCCCTAAAAAGCTTGAAATCAATGGATCTTTCGAACAATATGTTCACCGGAGAAATACCCGATTCGTTCAAACACCTGCAGAACCTCACGTTACTCAACTTATTTCGCAACAAACTTCACGGGTCGATACCGGAGTTCATCGCAGAGTTGCCGGAGTTAGAAGTTTTACAGCTGTGGGAGAACAATTTCACCGGAAGTATTCCGCAAAATCTTGGGAAGAATGGTAAGTTGCAGATTCTTGATTTGTCTTCGAACAAATTAACGGGGTCACTTCCTTCGAGTTTGTGCACCGGAAATCAGCTTCAAACCCTAATCACATTGGGGAATTTCTTGTTCGGATCGATTCCGGTGTCTCTTGGTGAGTGTCGATCGTTGAATCGAATCCGAATGGGGAGAATTACCTCAATGGTTCGATTCCTAAAGGGTTGTTGAGTTTGCCTCAACTTTCACAGGTTGAGCTTCAAGACAATCTCCTCACCGGTGAGTTTCCGGTGACGGATGCTGTTTCGGTTAGTCTTGGTCAGCTGAGTTTGTCGAACAACCGGCTCACCGGCCGGTTGCCGGCTAGCATTAGCAACTTCTCCGGTCTGCAGAAGCTTTTGCTTGATGGTAACCAGTTTACTGGTTCAGTTCCTGCTGAAATAGGGAAGTTGCAGCAGCTGTCAAAGATTGATTTCAGCCGGAACATTTCTCCGGTAGAATCACACCGAATATCAGCCGGTGTCGGCTGTTGACATATGTGGACCTCAGCCGGAACCAGCTCTCCGGTGAGGTTCCTACTGAGATCACAGATATGCACATTCTGAATTACTTGAATGTGTCACATAATCAGTTGATAGGTAGCATTCCTGCTGATATTGCATCGATGCAGAGCTTGACGTCGGTTGATTTTTCGTATAATGATCTTTCGGGCTTGGTTCCGGGCACTGGTCAGTTTAGTTACTTCAATTACACATCATTTTTGGGGAACCCTGAGCTCTGTGGACCATATTTAGGACCATGTAAAGATGGTGTTGCTAATGGCACCCATCAAGGACATTCGAAAAGGTCACTTTCTCCTTCTGTGAAGCTTCTGCTTGTTATTGGACTGCTTCTGTGCTCCATCGTGTTTGCTGTTGTAGCGATCATAAAGGCTCGGGCTTTAAAACGAGCTAGTGAGGCTCGAGCATGGAAGTTTACGGCTTTTCAAAGATTAGACTTTACTTGTGATAATGTGCTTGATAGTTTAAAGGAAGATAATATCATTGGTAAAGGGGGGGCTGGGATTGTTTACAAAGGGGTGATGCCAAACAATGAGCTTGTTGCTGTCAAGAGGTTACCGGTTATGAGCCGGGGTTCAGCTCATGATCACGGATTCAATGCTGAAATCCAAACCCTAGGGAGGATTAGACACCGGTATATTGTGAGGTTATTAGGATTCTGTTCGAATCACGAGACAAATCTATTGGTTTATGAGTATATGCCTAATGGCAGCTTGGGAGAAACGCTTCATGGGAAAAAGGGTGGCCATTTGTATTGGGATACAAGATACAAGATTGCTGTTGAATCCGCAAAGGGACTTTGCTATCTCCATCATGATTGTTCACCGTTGATCCTCCACCGCGATGTGAAATCCAATAATATCCTTTTGGATTCTAATTTTGAAGCCCATGTGGCCGATTTCGGTCTTGCTAAGTTCTTGCAGGATTCAGGCACCTCAGAATGTATGTCCGCCATTGCTGGTTCTTATGGGTATATTGCACCAGGTATCATCATGCACTCCTGCTTCTAAAAGTTGCAACAAATGTATGATTTTACATGGGTTTGTGTTCAGATTGACCAAGAAAGTATATTTTTGGTTGTAGTATATGCATACACACCAAAGTTTATGTTTTTGACCTGGGTTTGTTTTTAAATTGATAAAAAGATTTCTTTTTGTTGCAGTATATGCATACACTTTAAAAGTTTAAAGCCTATGCCTTTTGACCTGGGTTTGTTTTTAGAATGATAAAATAGGGTATCTTTTTGGTTGCAGATTATGCACCCACTAAAGTGTATGCCTTTTGACCTGGGTTTAGATATTGATAAAAATGTATCTTTTGGTTGCATACTGTGTGTAAACACTAAATTTATGTTCTTTTTACTTTGATTTGCTTTTATATGGATCAAGTATGTATCTTTTTGGTCACAAAATATTCATACATACCGAAGTTTATGTTTTTTCACACGGGTTTATATTTGGTTGATCAAGAATGTATCCTTTGGTTGTGGAATATTCATACACGCTAAAGTATTTATCTTTTGACATGGGATTGTTTTTACACTGAGCAAGATTGTATCATTTTTGTTACAGAATATGCATACACACTAAAGGTTGACGAGAAGAGTGACGTGTATAGTTTCGGTGTAGTTTTGTTAGAACTAGTGACCGGCAGGAAACCAGTGGGGGAGTTTGGAGATGGTGTAGACATTGTGCAATGGGTGAGAAGATGACCGGTGGCAACAAAGAACACGTTAAAAAGATATTGGATCCAAGACTCCCAACCGCGCCCATCCATGAGGTGATGCACGTTTTCTATGTAGCAATGCTATGCGTTGAAGAACAAGCAGTGGAACGCCCAACAATGAGGGAAGTTGTTCAAATCTTAACCGAGGTTCCGAAACCCCCAGTCACCAAACAGGGTGGAGATTCTGTTGCTGCCACCAGTGTAGCTGCAGATCCACCTGTTTTGAGATCACCATCACTGCCAGTGGCCACCATGGAATCACCCATCAGTGCTCCAAACAGCAACACTGAACAAAACCAGCTGCGTGATCTTTTAAGCATCTAAAAATAAAAATGATGGGTTAGTTTTTCTTTTCTGCAAATCTTGGTTCGGTTCGTTGTTTTTGTTTTTCCTTATGCCTTGTTTTTAATGTAATCTGTACATAGTAGGCTTGGTTTTAGTAATTAAGCAGTAATTCCTTCTGGTTTAAAGTGTTTGGTCATTACAGTTGTGTTAATCTGTTTGATGCATGAAGCCAACTCTATCAGTATGCAAGTCATTTAGGTTGACCTGTTTTATTATAATCATCTCGACTGACCTGTTTTCTGCGAAAATATTATGTTCAGAATAGTTAATACCCTTCTTTTTAAAGGGCTTTTTAATAGTCTAAAGTGAAACTTAAGCATCATATTATTAACTGTTAACCCAGTTTATAAACAAAGTTCTACTGTTACTGTGTTTTTTTTTTAAAAAAAAAAACATTTTTGGGAATCGTAGACTTGTGGTGGGGTGGTTGGCCTGAAAGGAAGTGACTACACTTGAGACAAAAAGAGAGTCCAAAAATGGATCATGTGGGCTTCTCATGTGTTGCATTTATTTTTACTTGTTACAAATCAGTGTTGTACTTATTTGGAACCCATTGTCTTATTGACCATTCATTTATGACTTAACATTAAGCGACATGCAAATCAAATGCATATTTAATTTTATTTTAAAATGATGACTAATACCCATCTATCTTACTTTTAAATTATATCACTTTCTAATCTAACGAATGTAAATTATATCAATTTCTAATCTAACAAATGTTAAGATTTAAACCTTGATATTTATAAAGATGTATTTTCTTTATCTTTTCTTTATAAATTCAAAAGGGATTCAAAAGATATTATAAGATGGTAAAGTTCTTAGATTACTCTAAACATGCTTAAGCATGAAATTATCATTTCATTCACAACCAATACCTTTTTTATGACATTCCGGAGATATGTTAGAGAATTCATGGCAGGTTTTTTTATTTATTTTTATGTGAGTGTGTGTCTTATACTATAAGAAATGGTTCTGGAGCGAAGTAGGGAGAAAATATTACTGTTGACATCCCCATATTTTGAAAAACACGATGTCACTTTCATAACTATTAATATTTTTAAAAGTGGTTGTGAGTAGAGGGGAAAGAAGATGATAAAAATATTATTTAATTAAAAGAAAGAGTGAAAAAATAGCTTTTTAGTATAAATATAATGATGAAGAAGATGATAGAAAAGTTAGTGTGAATTTTATTTCTTATAACCACTATCCATCATGCGAAAGCTTTGCACTAATGTCTCACAAATATGAAATATCATATAAAAGGGGGGGTTGTTTCGTACACCTCTGGTTTGGCATTTTACATCAGACAAGATAAACGACCGTTTTTTTAATTTGTAAACGACCGTTTTTCAAGAGGTAAACGACCGTTTACAGCTCTGTAAACGACCACGACCGTTTGTAATTAAGAAAACTACCGTTTATCGAGAATAACCTGCAAAAGAAAACCTCGAGGTTCCAAATTCTGGAAAAGCTAAACTGTCATTTGTTTAGCTGTAAACGGCCGTTTATGACTGAGTGAACGACTGTTTGTGCCTTGGTAAATGACCGTCTACAACGACTACTCAACTCAATGGTGTATAAAACACCACCTTATAAAAGTCACATCTAAATTTACAGAAAGATGGATAAATGTGATGCTTGTGTTTTAGTAACAAGTTAAAAAAAAAGAGAAGAATGAATTCAACATGCATATGGGACTTTGAATTAGCAAACAGTTAGAAAAATCATCATTTAAACATATATTATTAAAAAAAAGAAACTTAAATATCATACTGGTTTTTAAAAAGATTGCTAATCACACCCATACCAAAACCTAGGCTCGGGACCTGACCAACCTAGGTTCCGGACCAACCGTAAGTACTTTAGAGATCAGAGGTCAGGTCTAGGTGACTATTGAACGTCAAGATCGTCACGGGATAATTTAGTCTGGTATAAATCAATAATAGGCACAACTCTTTAGATTCCCTGCGGAAAACATACAATCACGATGGTACCAGAAAGATTTAGGACGCCTAAAAGATTATTTCAAAACTTTTACCGGTTTTAGGGTGGTGGGGTCATTCACATCATACACACCACACTACATATATATTCATCAATCACAATTTGTCACGTCACACGATACTACATCACATACTTAAATTTGTGACCACGGTGTTGTCACACCGTGGTACACTACACCACTTTACCACAAACACACAACACAACAAACAACCACGACGAGAACATGTCGTTCCTACAAAAAATTGCGGCGTGAAGAGGGGTGGCGGCTGTGGTGCCGCGCGGCGCCGAGACTCGCCGTGGCCTCACAGCGTCTGCGCCCCCTGCCCTTTGGGCGGAGGAGCGGGCACGTTGTGAGGCAACAACATGTCTCGGCGCTGCCCGGTACTACGCCGCTGCCCCTTTTCACAATTTCACGGCGCATGGCGTGTGTTTCTGGCACCCGCTCACCGTGTCTTCTCTTCAACAAATCCCTCGATCAACGACTCGTTTCATGTGACGTGGTGTGACGACACCTCCATCACCAAATTAATGTGTGTGGCGTAGTGTGACATGACAAGATATAATTGGTATGTTCTGCTAGGATGTGTTTGTGGTGTTGTGTGGTGAGTGTGTTATTGATGTGCCTCCACCCTTAGATATTACATTAGGTAACCCCGTTTGATTATCCAAAACATGTTTATCAAATTAGATATTATATAATTTAAATGATGGTCGGCCTTTACTTCCTCTCAACATTATATATTTACAATTTCACACGATACTTTTTTTAAAAACTTTATAAAATATCACTTTTACCCTTTTAAATTTTTAATGCTCCGGGTTATCTCTATACAATTTTTATTTTAAAAAAACTAAAATGTTACGTTCGTATATTTATATACGTGTCGGTATAAAGTCGAGTCCGTCTACGCATGTAAATTTTATAATCAAGTATGAAATTTACTAACACCTATCTAATACTTATTGTCTTCCTAGCGACGACTCACTACATGGCGTCATCTCCATGCAAAAATTAAAAAGTCATAATGCTACCAACACCACAAGGCCAAGGTTAGATTTAAAACGAGCATGTCTTCATCTAAGACCATTATCAAAGCAAGTTATTTGACCATCATATTGCCACCCTTTGAACTTCAAAGAGGAAGGATGAGTGGAAGCGATGGAAACCCTTTCAAATTCAACTCGAGTTGTTTCGACCACCATATTTCTTTTATTGACGATTTAATGTTTGTTTTTAAAAAATTTAATGTATGTTCCTTAAAAAGTTATAAAAGTTGATTATACTTAAAAAAAGTTTAATAAAAAAATATATTACATGCAAACATAAGACCTTTAACTTTAAATAAACGTTACATCACAGGCTTTTTTCTTTTTACTTCATATCATCCCAAGGAAATAGTTTAACTCTATTATTAACTTTTTTTTTCTATTTTATATTACATATCAATTTTAACATCACACTGAAGATCCACTTTCTCTTCCTTTACGCTCATTAGTACGTTAAGGAGAAGGACCTTTAACGTCCCATAACACCACACCAAGCGGTGCTTATGTAGAGGTGGGCATAAAAACCGGGTTCGGACCCGACCTGGACCTGGGAACGGGTAGTACCCGATGGGAGTTATACCCAGGTTGGACCCGTTTAAACCCGTAGGATTGGAATTGGTTTTAGATTTTGAGTTTTTAGCTCCCCCGACTCGGTTGAACATGGTATTGGACACACACACACAAGAAAAGAAAAGAAAAGAAAAAAAAAAATTAAACCCGGTTTTGAACCCGACCCTACCCTACCGGAGTATAGCGGGTAGGGTTTTTCAAGTAAGTGTATCCGACCCGGGTTCATACCCAGTTTCGTCTAAGCCCGGGAATTAAAAACCCGGTTGGACCAAACCTGGTTTGTACCCGGTTTTGGGTACGGCCGAAAACCCGTTTTGCCCACCTCTATGCTTATTGTCCCTAGTAGGTCCAAGTCCTTGGTGTTAATAGCATGTTAAGATACTGTGGATGTATACCAGTGGGCTAACTTGTATTCAACTCAGTTAAAGGAACTTTGCTAGATCCAATTTGCCGACCACAAGCCCATTTCGAATCCACTATTGGGCTTCGAGGCTCCGATTGCAAACAACAAAACTCCATTGAATTCTCAATCGGAGAATTCATCTGCAACTGCAAATAGAGAAAGATGGCGTCGGCGATTGTGAGATCTACTCTTCGAAATGCCCTCCGAGGTGGCGCACGTGTCAATCAACCTCCTAAAAGATCATTCTCTTCCGGAGCATCCGCTGAAGAAGAAGCTCGTATGCTCCTTTCTCTCTTTAAACAACATATACGCTCTCACTGTCTTCTTAATCATCTGTTATCCTTTAAGATTTTGTTTTTATGAGATCTAGTTGTTGCCTGAATCCTGATCTTATAATAACGCCCCGATCTGAGTATCAGACTGTGGGCTTCAGTTTATCAGTTATTCGTTTTAGGGTTTTGATTTTAAATTAGTTGAATTTGCAATGAATTTGTTTGAATATGTGCTCGTCGTATAATTTGTACTGAATTTTTATGAGATCTAGTGGTGATTTGTGATTTGTTTGTGTGTGTACAGGTGAAGCATCGAAGTGGGAGAAAATTACTTATGTAGGAATCGCTGCTTGCACGATTCTTGCGTTTGTTAACCTTTCCAAGGGTCATCCTCATTTTGAAGAACCCCCTGTAAGCTTTATATTTTGTAATTACTATTTTATATGTATAATCGCTAGGAACTACAGTAAAATAAAATTATATTAGGTACAATTAGTTATCTTTTAATCTATGACAACTAATTTTATTGAAATGTTAGTTCCTTGTTTTGTTCTCTAATATGATCTTCTGTTCTCTCTGTGTGTAGGCGTATCCATACTTGCACATTCGGAACAAGGAGTTTCCATGGGGTAAGCTTTTCGTAAACTAACTCTAGTAACTTGGTGTTGTTGTCATCTATAATGATTCTTCTTGTCTTGTATGAATCATGCATTGTAAGCAGCCTGGGCCTTAGTGACTTCTGGACAACATAGTTGAACCTTTATCCGAGGTAGTCGAAGCTGCTAGGCGCACTCAAGGCGCAAAGGGTGTGCCTCGAGTCTAGGTGTAAAGCCTTAAGCTGCGAGGGTGATTTTAATCAAGGCGCACATTATAAACATGCAACTTTTAGCAGTTTTAGAAATGTTTTAGGCTGGTTTAGGCTAGTTTAGACATGCTCCAAGATAGTTTTAAAAGTTTCTGACCAGTTTATGATGTTTTAGGCCAGTTTGGCTGGAATTCGACCGGAATTTGCCCGGAACATACGCCTGTGAGCCTTGATAAGTGCAAGGCACATTGGCTGTCTTGGGCTGTGCCCAGGCACGTGCGTTGCTCATCTTTGACTACTATACCGTTATTAATCAGTATGTGTTTTGAGGGATAGGTTGAAATTGCTTTGGTTGTTTTTCTGTTATTGTATGTATTACTTATGCATGTATCTTGGTGTACGCTTGTGTTTTTTTGTGGGTAACCATGAGAACTCATGGACTCTACCAATACCCTATTAACCAAAGGCCTTAAGGGGGGGGGGGGATTAAAGGCAGAAATTCGGTGGACACGGGGCGACTCGTATTTTGCGAGATAGTTAATTGAATCGACATCATTATTTTATTTGTTGGGCTAGTTTTATAATTGGTCAAAACCTAAACATGACTAGTAACTATTTTGATCTGAGAGTGGCTTGTAGAACCGAATCAACTGATTCATTGATGTGATATGCAGTTAAAGTGGGCATCATAATGAGTCAAGTTATATTCACAACTGTTAACATGCTGTGGTTCTAGTTTATAAGGACCTGGTTTAGAGAATAAAGGATGACATGTTATTGGTCTTCTGATTGTTTTATAAATTTGTGAGATCTTTTAAAACTTTTTGATGGCGTTAATCTTTACTATTATTTCTTCAGGACCTGATGGCCTCTTTGAAATCAAGGAACACCATTGAAGCCTCGATTGACATTGTTGAGGATGTTCATAATAATGATCATGTTTGGTTTTCATTTGGTTTATTGTTGTTATTCAGATTGCATTCTTGTTAAAGTTGGTACCTTGTATTTTACTCTGCAAGGGATTGTTTCTTTTTTACTTTGCTTCTCACAGGCAGATAAGTGTTTGTGATACTAACTGGTTCAATAATGAGAACTCATTCATGCACTGTATAACTACTTTCACATAACAGTGCTTGTTCTTTATAATCATATAGAACTGGTCATATAATGAGTAATAGTTAATTTTACTTAAATTTTTATTTATTTTTTAATTGCCTAGTGATAGTTAAATAAAGCTCTAAAATATCAATTGTTAATGCAGAAAATTATTACGTTTGACGTTTTGTTTTAAAACTGCATTTTTTTGTTACTTCTGATTGGTTAGGTCAACGTCTAGTCATTCCTCTTCATCCACCTAGCAGTCTAACCAATATAAGTACTTCTGATTAGAAAACCTGTTTGATTGTTTAGATGAAGGGGTTATGTAAATCATGCTAAATTACATGCCATTAAGTATGTCGGGTTAGGTTTGATGTTTCTGATATAAATAAGTATATCAGTAATATTCAAGTTCAATTTCTCAAGCTGAACTGGTCATCCTACAATCTTGCATGAAAATAAAATTTTTTATTAGTCTACTCTGTAGCTGCATTTTCAAGGCTAATACTCCCTGCTGTTCCACTCTCTGGTAGTGTTTCTAAGTCTGTAAGAGCATCTTTCCCTTCTGGTATTAACACTTCATCTTCTGCTCAGACTCACCTTTCATATTCTTGTCATTTCCTGTAGATATCATATAGTTTGCGGTGTTGGTTTCATAGGAATCTGAATCTGGAGCATAATTCATTTGTTGGGCGGTTTGCTTCATCATATCATGTTCGTTATGATCCACACTTGGTCGTTTCCTGCTACTCGTATCATCTTCCACACTTTCAGTCTCAACTTCACCTCTTGCACTTTGATCATTGTCATTATCATCCTCTGATGGAATTGACATTTCAACTTCTTTCAGGTCAGGACTCCTTTTCTTCTCAACTTGGTATTGCAAATCACTTGTGTTTTCATTCTAGTTTGCTTTGATTTCTTCACTTTGTACCATTTGAATCTTTTCACTTTCTTCATGACCCTTGTCATCATGTTCTTACATCTTTTCACTATCATCTTTACCATCAGCACGCTCATTTTCTCCAACTTCCTCATGTTCTTATCTTTCATGATTCTCAATAACCTCTTCGGAGACACTGTTTTCATTGTTTTGTTCATCATTTACGTGATGATGCTCTTTGGTTTCCTTCATTATTGGACGAAGAACTTTCTCTCCAACTTGAAAATACTGGGTATGTTGTTGTTGTTGTTTAGGTCTCAAATTTAAAAACAATCATCAATCGGCTTAGGTGAAAACTATGAGCTAATCGATTCCTTGAGATTTAACCAGCAATCAATCATAAAACTATCCAAATCACATACGCAAATCAAAAGCAAATGATGAAATTAGACCGATTGAAGCAGAGATTCATTAACATCAACACAATTCAATCACGATAATAAATTTGCGAGCTTTAATTGATCAAAATCCGTATGGTAATGCAATGATGCAAATAGAATCCGTAATCTTTGTTCACAAAACACTCGGATTAATCTTTAGGATGTCTGATTACGACCTTGATTCAATATTCAATATAAAATTGCGTGTGTGAAACAGTCAATTTTGCAATCTTCATTAAATTTATCCTGACCTAAAGTGCAACTCCTACGCACACTTGGTATGATTTTATTTTATTTTGTGAAGTTCGTTGGTTATAGTTGGCAAAGACTCTTCAAAATTATGTTTCTACCGTTTTCTTTTTGGTTCTTAGTGTAACTTTATAATGTGATGCCTTATAAAGTTTTTTATATGCCGTTTATCTTGCTTATTCTTATCAACGATTGAACGTGATTTTTTCAAAACATAATTGGATATGTAATGTACAGATCAACGAAGCAAAAACATACAAACCAACACTACTTCAATATTTTTTTCCTTTTTTTCTTCTAAATTATGATCTTTTATAGAGTTTTGAGTATATTACAACAACATACTTTTTTTTTATTTAATATTTCAATTTTTTTCTTAAAACCAGTACAAGCTACAAAACAACCCTTAATGTTGAAGTAACGAGAAACGCTAGGGTTGCAAACAAACCGAACGAACACGAACAAGGCCTTAGAGAACAAGATTCTTCGTTCATTAAGAAAATGAACATGTTCATGAATTGTTTACGAACACTTACCGAACACAAATAAACACAAACAAAAGCAAACGAACACAAACAACTGTTCATGAACATGATGAATACAAAAAAGATCATGAACACAAACGAATACAAATGATTATTGATTTATTTTAAAATAAATTTTACATTTGCATTACAAACATTACACAAAAGTAATCAAAATAAATAAGTATTAACATAAATATAAAAATTATTTAATATAATAGTCATAAAAATAACTGATACAAAAATTAAGAATATAAACGAACACATTAACGAACAGAAATGAACACGTTATCGAACGTTTACGAACGGACATTAACGAACATAAACGAACACATTATCGAACGTTCACGAGTAAAAATAAAAAAAAACACGGCTTGTGTTCAAGTTTATTCGTTTAACTAAACTAATAAATTTTTTATTCTTATTCGTTCATTTACTAAACGAATAAACATAAACGACTATAGTTCGTTTGCAGCACTACGAACCGCTATGCTTTGACCCTTTATAGTTTATTCTGGAGTGAAGAACGGCTCTAAACGTGCCGCGTGCAACACCTCTCATCCGTGAGTCACCACTCACCACCCTCATCACCACCGTAAGGCGTAAACCCTAACTCCACCAATTCATCCTTCACACCCCAAACGAATTCCACCCAAACCCCAACAATGGCCTCAAGGATAATCTCAGCCACCGTCCGCCGCTTCTTATCCCCACGAACACAGCCACTCCTCCGCCCCATCTCCACCGCCACGGCGGCCGTCGCCGACCCCCTCGACGACGCCACCGCCATCTCCATGAAAGGCGTAAAGATCTCCGGCAGACCTCTCTACCTTGATATGCAAGCAACCTCCCCCGTTGACCCCCGAGTCCTCGACGCCATGCTCCCCTACTTCGTCTCCCGTTACGGCAACCCCCACTCTCGCACCCACCTCTACGGCTGGGAGTCCGACGAAGCCGTCGAATCTGCACGATCACAAGTCGCTAATCTCATCAACGCGTCACCGAAGGAGATCGTGTTCACCTCCGGCGCCACTGAGTGCAACAACATATCTGTTAAAGGCGTGATGCATTTCTATAAGGAGAAGAAGAAGCACGTAATCACGACGCAAACGGAGCACAAGTGTGTGCTCGATTCGTGTCGGCATTTGCAGCAAGAGGGGTTTGATGTCACGTATCTTCCGGTGAAATCCGATGGATTGATTGATGTTAACGAGCTTCGATCTTCGATTCGGAGTGACACGGGGCTTGTGTCCGTGATGGCGGTGAATAATGAGATTGGGGTTATTCAACCGATGGAGGAAATTGGGCGAATTTGTAAGGAGTTTAATGTGCCGTTTCATACAGATGCTGCACAGGCGTTGGGGAAGATCCCGATTGATGTGAATAAGTGGAATGTGAGCTTGATGTCGTTGAGTGGGCATAAGGTTTACGGGCCGAAAGGCGTTGGCGCGTTGTATATGAGGCGTCGGCCGAGGATTCGGGTGGAGCCGCAGATGAACGGTGGTGGGCAGGAACGAGGGATCAGAAGTGGGACTGTGCCGACGCCGTTGGTGGTTGGAATGGGGGCTGCGTGCGAGATCGCGATGAAGGAGATGGAGTATGATGAGAAGAGGGTTATGAAACTGAAAGATAGGTTGTTGAATGGGATTAGGAGTAGGCTTGATGGTGTGGTAGTGAATGGGAGTACTGAGAGTCGGTATGCGGGTAATTTGAACTTGTCGTTTGCGTATGTTGAAGGTGAAAGCTTGTTGATGGGGTTGAAAGAGGTGGCTGTGTCGAGTGGGAGTGCTTGTACTAGTGCTAGTTTGGAGCCTTCGTATGTGTTGAGGGCGTTGGGTGTGGATGAGGATATGGCGCATACGTCGATCAGGTTTGGGATTGGGAGGTTTACGACTGAAGAAGAGATTGATAAGGCAATTGAACTGACGGTTAATCAAGTTGAGAAGTTGCGAGAAATGAGCCCGCTTTATGAGATGGTGAAGGAAGGGATCGACATCAAGAGTATACAGTGGTCTCAACACTAGTTTAGCTGGAGGAGATGAATGCAGGCTGGCTTGATTATACAAACAAACAGGGTATACCTTAAAATGACCCATTCATGCTCTGAATAAAACCTTGATAGATTACTAGTTTATTAAAGATTTGTGTTTGTATTTGCATATGTTTGACAGTCATTGTGTTTAATGTCTTACTAGTTGCACTTTGAAGGAATGGTGATCAAATGGTTGAATCAAACTGTTAAACATGGATCAACCAACACGAACATGTCGCGAGTTCTGGTAAGGATCTGTAAAGGCATGATGTTTTTAGTTATAAAGACATGTTAAATTTGTGAGAAATAACTGCATTGTTGACTATAGTGAGTCTCATATGTATTATTAAGACACATTTTGTCATGTACTCATGTGCGGGCATTTTGGATCATGGTTCTGAGGCGAGCCGGGGTAGGCGCATGACACTTTGGTTCCATATTTAGCTTTTGAGTGTTTATGCAAGCTAATTAATTATCATGTCTTCTGAACGACAAGATGATATCTCCCACAGTATTGTGATGTTGTCAATGTTTGTTGTTAAAACGAGTTGGGTTGCAACTCTCCTTGAACTTCATTGGACTCGCACATGGGTCACAATTATCTGTTATGATAGTGTTGGTGTTGTATACATGTTTAGTAATCCTATTCTAAAAATATACAATATGAGTTGCACTGGGCCAAGCTTGTATGTCTCTCTCTCTATACAAATATCTTCTGGTTTATCATCACTTTTCTTCAGTGTGAGCATACCGTCTAGAAGACGGGCTTAATGTGCGAGTTCGTGGTCAATCACATTTTCTGAAGGGTGTTCTAAAGATTTACAGTGCTGTACGTGTCAAGAGTGTTACTGTTTGCTGCATACAGGATACTATGAACTTCTTTAATTCCCATTATAATACATGTTATGGTAGAAGAGGCAGGTATGACCTTAAGACTGAGGTAAACACTCCGCTCACCGCCCTCCATCTTCGCTGCCACTCCATCCCTGCAGCATCGGTGTCTAAGACGATACCCTCTGCCTCCACATCAGCATGTGACGAGGCTCTCCTGCTGCCTACACCGCTCTTTCCTTTCGTCATCACGCAAAGGGTCAATAAGAGAGAGACATGAGCAAGTGGCTTTCTTATGACATTACAACAGTCATAGTATCAAGCATAGGGAAGTGAGAATGAACAGTTGGGAGAGTTGGCTGACGTAGAGCATTCACAACCCATTCCTTATAATTATGTGAGTGTGAGTTCTTAAATTATATGGAATGATTTAAGTGGTTGTGAGTGGAGGAGAGAGAAAATGTTACTGTTCATATGTAAACTTAAAGATTCACTGTTCAACCCTTATAAATTTTTAATATTTTTAAAAGTGGTTGTGAGTGGAGGAGAGAGAAAATATAATGAAAAAGGTATAAAAATATATTATTTAATTGGAAGGAGAGAGAAGAAGTAGTGATTTTTAGTATAATTATAAAGATGAAAATAAAGAATGGGATGTGAATACTGTTGTAGCTAGTGAGTCGATAAATATTTTAAGTATCTTAAACTCATTTTATGTTTTAAGATGACCTTTTAGCATTAGGATCAATAAGAGAAGAGATATTGGGCTTTGTTTTTTTTTCTTTTAACAATTATAATATACTCTTACACTACAATTTAAATCTAATATACGTCTTAAGTGAGTATTGAATTCATCACCTTATGATGAGTGATTACACCTTATGAGTGAGTGATTACATCTTCGTCACTAGAAGACTAGACCATGTATCATAAATGACCACCTTTATCACTAGATCATGCTAGTGGTTGTAGTAAGTGATTTTCTTATGACGTTACAACAATTAAACATAGAATCAAAAACTAGTTTTTTAGAGCTGTTCCTCACCCTCCTTAGTTTTTACTCTCTGTTCTCTAGGGAGGTGGTAGCCGTCCCGTTTTCCTCAGTTTTTATTCGGAGATATATTAAAGTCACATCAGTTTTTTTTTAAGGACTTTTAGTTCGAGGATAGGAGTGAGTGGAGGCGTAGAATTAAAATTAAGGATTTTTAGTTCGACCAATAGGCAGGAAGGGTATTTGAAGTCTGGTTGCGGGGCCTGATGTCTAAGTAGTCCATATCTGCCCTTTAACGGTGATTCTTCCTGCTCCTATGATATATGTATGCTATGTGTCGTATGATTTACTGTATACTGTATGCTATGTGTCGTATGATTCACTTGAAGGATGTATTGCATTCGGTATGGCTTTTTGTGCATTATGTGTTGTAGGATTTATTGTATGCTGTATGCTATGTGTGGTAGGATTTCTTGTATACGGTATGCTATGTGTCTTGTTTTCAGTATGGCCTTTTGTTTTCTTGCTATCGAGCCGGGGGTCTCTTTGGAAGCGGTCTCTCTACCTAACAAGATAGAGGAAAGACTCGCCTACACCTACCCTCCCCAGACCCTGCTCTTAAGTGGGATATACTGGGTTTGTTTGTTTGTTTGTTTATCAGTTTTTTTTTAATTTCTCCAGCTTTCTCTTAATTTTCTCCACTTATAAAGGATGTTATTCTAGTTTTTCACAATGAGTTTTGGTGAATGGGGTAACATTAAGATGGGGCAAAATTGAGATCTGTTAGTACCAGTTAATATGTACCCTTCCCGCTCCCACTCCATGTCCTCTAGGGAAGAGAGTAGTCCAAATTTTCCTAGTTTTTCTTGGGTGACACATTAACATCACATATATTTTATTTTTTATTTTCTCAGTTTTTCTTGGAATTTCTTTATTTTGAATGGTGCGTATTAATTTTACCCTAGTGAATACCGGCAAATGGGGTAAAGGTAAAATGAGGTTAAAGTTGGATCAGTGAGTGTTGGTAAATATTTAGACAATGTGTGATGGTTCATTGAAACTCCCGAACTTCGTTGATAACCGTTTATACCTAAAAGTTACGAACCTTTGAACCGTTGCTGTGGTTGATGCCTAATTACAACTGATTTAGAATTTCTTTTGAAAGTATTTTTCTTTTGAAGTGGGCAATAACATTGAACAACTTTGAGAGGAGGGTACGTCACAGTTTTAGCTCCCAACATCTATAATATGAATTTTTATTTTTTTCTTTATTTTTTAATTCCATAAAAACTAAGCATGTTTGGTACAAATTAAATCAACATGTATCCAAAACATAGTATTTCTTAATATTACAGGACTTAAAAATACGTTGACCAAGTAAAAAAACAACTATATCAAAACTAATGAACTATGTACTTAGAATGTTTAAAATATTATGTGTAAAATGTCATTATAGAAGAACTTATATGCTAATTAAAAGATTAAAAAGAAAAAAAAAGTTATAAATTATCCTTTGCCCAATGCGAAAATATATATTTTAGAAAAATTGTAGATGTGTTGTTAAAAAAAACATCACTATGAGCGGAGGAACGAGATTATCATGTCCCATCATGTGACGCAACAAGAACAATGCCACCCTCGAGTCAACTGATTACAAATGTATATGAGCGAAGACTCGAATCTATGGGATCTTATCCCAACCAAATGTTATCCATGATCAAACCATAAGAACATATCAACTGAAAAATACAAATACAGCTCTCATGCAAAGTCTGCCATCAAAAAGCTAATTCCCATGACGCGTAAGGTTACTTAAAGGTTTAGTGTTTAGGAAAAGGGAGCCCCCCCTCTATCATTAATCATGGTATCATCACTAATTAACCTCAACGTATAACATAGTTATTATCTCATCAGACATCTACATGAGACTAGTTTTTAAATAACATATCTCTTTTGCTAACACCCAGTCTAAAATACAATTTTTTTTTAATTATTTCTAAGAATATTCTTTAAGGGACAGAGAAAAATGATTCACTTTTTGATGAAAGGTTTGTGGTTTTACTTTTCAATTTGAAGATTTACTTTTCAAATCCTCTCAAGTGTAGATGTGATCATTTAGGAGTAGGGTGGGTATAAAGTAAAAACGTGTATTCTCCGGTAAAAAAAATACACCAACCGTTTTTGAAAATACATTTATGATTAGAATACCCTAGTGTTCGAAGAGTCATTCCTATATACCAATAACGGTAACGAATTTACACTCGCATTGTAAACATCATGATGTCTGGTCATTCATATATCATCTATGAAAACATACATCATGTGTTTGCACTGGTTAGTGTTAAAGAATTTCAACTTTTTAGCTTCCTGTAACAATTACTTTCTTATTTCACTGTTAAAAAGGGGCAAAAAGAAACACTTATGTTCTTAATTGATTGCTTTCCTAACTGTATAAAAAGCAAACCAAATCATACAAACACCCCTCCCCTTTTGATAAATAGCACACTCAGTCCCCACACACTCTCAGCCTACTCCTATATATATATACAGCCCCACCCTATTTCCAACATATACAAAATGACATATTCATCCACAAGATTTTGTAATAATTTTGTTTGCACTCTTTTCCTAATTGGGATTGTGACACTTTTTGTTACAAACGCGAAACCGGCTGTATTTTTACAGGATTTCCATATAACATGGTCAGATTCTCATATCAAGCAACTCGATGGTGGAAGAGCCATACAACTTCTCCTTGATCAAAACTCAGGTATTCAGCTATGATAACTCTTGATTAAAATGTTACGAAGTTTTTTTAACCTTGATCACAGTATTGTATTGTATTGCACTGTGCTGTATGATGCAGGTTGTGGGTTTGCTTCCAGAAACAAATACCTGTTTGGACGTGTGAGCATGAAGATTAAGCTTATTCCAGGAGATTCTGCTGGCACGGTCACTGCCTTTTATGTAAGATT
Source organism: Flaveria linearis (assembly GCA_024085815.1). Taxonomy (NCBI): domain Eukaryota; kingdom Viridiplantae; phylum Streptophyta; class Magnoliopsida; order Asterales; family Asteraceae; genus Flaveria; species Flaveria linearis. The sequence continues at coordinate 31,197 of JABSNV010000417.1, forward strand.
CTTGATGTTTTATATCTGAAAGAAAAATAACAAACTTAGTATATATTTGCATGAATTTGAATGTTTTTTTTTAACTATGGTTTTTATGGCAGATGAACTCAGATACTGATCAAATCCGTGATGAGCTTGATTTTGAGTTTTTGGGGAACCGAAGTGGTCAGCCGTACTCGGTTCAAACTAATGTTTATGCTCAGGGAAAAGGTGATAGAGAACAAAGGATCAACTTATGGTTTGACCCTGCCGCTGACTTCCATACTTACTCCATTCTATGGAACCATCAACATGTGGTGTAAGTTACATAATGCAATGACTACAATCCAATGGTTAATACAAAATGATGCATTTGTTCTATCTGCATAGGTTTTATGTGGATGAAGTGCCAATCAGGGTATACAAAAATAATGAAGCCAAAGGAGTCCCATTCCCAAAAATGCAGCCAATGGGAGTGTACTCAACATTATGGGAAGCCGATGACTGGGCGACGAGGGGCGGGCTTGAGAAAATAGATTGGAGCAAAGCACCCTTTTATGCATATTACAAGGACTTTGATATTGACGGTTGCATCATCCCCGGTCCCGCCACATGTACCTCTAACCCATCTAACTGGTGGGAGGGTGTCCCCTATAAACACCTGGACTCAGTTGCTGCCCACCGGTACCGGTGGGTGCGTGTGAATCATATGGTTTACGATTATTGCACAGACAGAAGCCGGAATCCGGTTACCCCACCGGAATGTATGGCTGGAATTTAGATCATAACTGGGAGGGTGCAAGGAAAGTGAATTGTGGTGGGCTTTTTTCTATTAAAAAACTGTCGGAGGACATAAATAATGTATGGGCCATAATTGTGAAAGGAAATGTGATATGTGTACTATATATATACTTCTTTTATGTGAGTAAATGCTTTTACTTTTCCCCATTCCTATAACTTTATGCATATTTTGGTTCTCTTAACTTAATAAGGTTTAAAGGTGGTAACTATTTCCACAATGATTTAATGTTTTCCAAACTCTTTCTTGAAGAAGAAATCTAACCGAGATATGATCTATTTTCTTGTGCTGATTTTGACTGCAACCGGTTGAGAGCAATATGGACAATTACCAAACAGAACATCAAATGACCTGCATAATGACAATGCACAAGACTAAAGTGTCAATGATGCTATTGACCAAAAGGGAATAAATGAAGTTATATGCTAAATAAGATTTGTGATTACTTACTGTCGTGTTGTTGTGATTGAGCGAAGCCAATCCCAAGGCAAACACTATGAAAAGCTTTGCTGCAGGTGCTGTTTTCACATGTATAATCAGTTCTGTCTCCACTTTTAGGTCCAAGTTCATCATCTACAACACAAACACAACGTCAGCTGGCATAAGTTTATAAAATAACAAAGAATTAATGACCACTATATCGATTATATTACCTATTGGAAGGAATTGTGAGTAACATATCCCACATTCAACTTGCTGATCATTTTTCTCAACGCCTGGAGGCCTTGGAAGTTGAAACTCCAACAAGTGTGCTAGATTTTCTGCAAATGTTTTGTCTTTCGACCTAAAATAATAGAGGATTGAAATTAAACAAAAAGAAAATGCATCACATCAAAGTAACTTTCTATTAGTCAAATGAATGATGCTAGATAAAGACAATATGTAAAACACTGAACACATTTTATTATAAATGGGTTGATCGTGTAAAAAAAGATATAGCTTAGAAGGAAACAGGTTAAATGGGTCGAACGGGTTAAAAGTTAAACAACGCTTATTTTTGAAGCATAAAACTTCTCAAATCAATTACTAAAAAGTACATATTACTGTTGAAGTAATATTAGTTTAAGCAATCAAATTTAACGGCTAATACTTTTACAGAAAAGTATCCGTTTGATATGTATAATTTAACATTTTCTCTATTTCTATTCCTATTTTCTGTTAAAATGGGATAGAGTCCAGTCGTTGCGAAATAGAAGCTGATCTTAAAAGACAGATTCATGCTAAAGCAAAAGGTTAGTTCACAACTTCACATCAGGTAATCACATTTGGGTTTTTTAAAACTTGGCACACAAAGATGCTGAACACTGATATTGCTAAAAAGAAGGAAGCATAGAAGTTAGGAACAAATCTCTTAACACATTGTATTGAAACATGCCTAAAGTATGACAGTTACTGAAACAAATTTAGAAAGACGTCATGACTAGGCTTAGAGTTAGAAATATGAAATGAATAATATCCACAAACAGTGTTAAACAAATACCATTTATTGCAATTCCTACGCCATTTATCCCTTAGCAAGTTTACATCTTTGTTTGACCCCATAAACCGGCATCTGTCACCATATAAAACATGTTACTGTTAACAAAAGGTTTAAGTAACAACTTCTACTCAATAGAATTCAATCCTACTCTGGTAAAGATCTTGGCTCATTTGCACATATAAATAATATTATAGAGCAATCATTCCCTGAAAAAAGATCCAAAAAGAAAAATTATTTCTCATACCAAGAGAGGAGTGGGAGGGTGTAAATTTTCAATAAAAACAAGTTACCAATATTAATATGCCGGAATGATGTGGCCCGATGCGACTGTGCTGAGTCAGAAACCCAAAGAGATCGGTCAATATCTTCCACTACGGACCAAAATTGTTGAAGCTTCTCCAGATGCTAACATCATCAACCAGGAGATAAAATCTTTTACCAAGCATAAATCAAATTCCAGAATTTTAGAATTACAGATTATGCGTAGGTTGTACTACCTGTCTAAACTGCTTTACAACATCGTTAAGTCTTGAATTTGCTGACCATTCCAAATTGAATAAGTAAGGTACATCCTGAAAAAAAGGAATTGGTATATATTAATCTTGGAACATATATTGTTTAAAGTACAGAGAATTAAAGAGGCTGTAGATAACTAACAGCTGAAACTGATGGTGGGCAATTAGGATAAGATTTATCCAATAAAATTTCTAGCACATGAACTCTTTCCTTCTTGTCACTAACAAAATTCCAAAGCAAGATATCAAAAAAATAGAGATGCTAAACGTTAGTGAATGAGTCATCATTCTGCTAGAGGATCTTACACAACACGAAATGTAACAAATGATAGATCTTCTGCCAACCTCACCAAATGTTCCCATCCAACCTCTTCAATCTAAGATAAGAATCAATAAATAAAATCATCCAAACAAATTAATTTGCTATCCATAAATGTTAGAAGTATACAATTGGATAAAAGTAAAATTAATCATCTTTGTCCATGATAGTACGACATACTGCAATACCAGCTTACCTCAGAGTAAATGGCACGAGAGAAAGATGATGATAGAGCCATATTCATACTGCCATCAACAATGATGTCAAAACTTCAACAAACCCTTCAACAGAGAATCCCTTTTAAATTATGAACTTTGAAGTGGGCAAATTTTGAATTTTGTAAACTGATGCATATAAGTTATAACAGTGGCCAAACTCAAACGCACAATGTATAAGTCAACAAATTACAAATCCAAATGCATTTAGTGGGCTGTTTGAGAATATCTGAATGACTAAGTGTTGAACCAATAAGAGTTCTGAACCATTAAGTGCTCAACCATTAAACCATTAAGAACTAGTATATCACTTATCTATTCAAAGGCAAATCATTCGGCGTTAATATAATGCTTAACCAGAGGTTAAGACATTTGCTCGTGAAACAAAACCATTAAATACTACATCTTAACAGGCTGATTAAGAGCCTTGTCAAACAGCCCCTTAATCGATAAGTAGAAAGAAAGAAAGAGAGCACGTGAACATTGATTCCAAGGGTTTCCAACCCATTAAAAACGTGAACTTTATATCAAACAGGTGGTGTGCAATCTCAAATGCTGACATATAAAGACCATAAAACCAAAAGGGTTACCTGAAATTCGGAAGGTCGCCGGCGTTGGTCTCGTCTCGGTTGCCGGAACCAGAAGGGTCGTCGGTTCGTTGATTCGATTAACAATCTACAGGTTTATGAACTTGAGGACCTTATGTGAAAATTTTTGCATTATTATACAATTTCATATGTCAAGAAATTACAGGAAGAAAGTAACTGAATAATATTTTCAGAAAAAGTACGTTAATTATATTTAAGAAAAATAAGAGAATATCTAAATTTACGTTACAGTTTCAGAAAAGCATAATAAAAAGGTAAAAAAAAAATTCTAACCGAAACAAAAAGAAAAACATTTTAAAACTTATGGTTTAAATAAAACATGAAAGTTGAATGATCTAATTGAACTATATTTTTAAACTTATGTAACCTAAATGAACGATAATAAAACTTATTTGCAAAGTTACCCAGTAGTAAAACTGGTAACGTACAAACGATAATGGTGATTGTTTGACAAAAACGGGTCTTGATCGAACACATCGGGTGATACTGATGAGTGGCTAAGTAGTGTGTGACCAGTCTTGAGTTATTCAAGATAGGATATTTGGATTCTTATTTCGTCATAGCCAAGACACAATTTTCGTCTTTTAGGTTAAGGGTTATTAAAACATTTACATTAGGTGCCTTATTTTTATATTAATATGTCTTATATTACGAGCAATGATTGTGAGTAAAATATATGGAGGTTGTATAGTGTTTCTCATATTTTAAAAAACACGATACGACGGTCATTTGAATTTGTAATGGTTGTGAGTGAAGTAAAGAAAAAGTAATAAAAATATTTAAAAAATATTATTTAATTAAAAAAAGGAAAAAAATAATGTTTTTAATCTAAATGTTAGGATAAATATGGGAAAACTAGTATGAATGCTATTACCAGCTGAGTAACAACGATCACTGCACGCGGCATTATTGATATTATTTTTTTCATTATTTAATATTTATCTTCATCTTTGAGATCCACATCTGTTATATTTTGCTCTTTACTGGCTTGATCTTCTTGATCTTTCTGGAAATTTCCATGTGTAGTACAGAACTCAAAGATAACTTGCCTTGCTCTTAGTAAATGTGATGGTAATCCGAGTAATCCTTCACCATAATGTTGTTTTTATTTTTGTTGGATTATGCAGTTGTAATATCCTGAGCGTTTGGGTCATATGAACTTCGCATTTTATAAATTGTCAAACGAGTAAGTAATGAGTAAATTGTCTATTTAAAGTTTGAAGTTTTTAGATAAAATTTTTATGTTATAAGAGATCGTTTGAATATAATAATAAAATATTATATTCAAACTTGCTTCGTTTTTTATAAAACTTAGGTTGACTCGTAGAGAAAATAAGTTCGTCACAACGACATATTTGAAATTTCATAATACGCTATATATTAAAAGTTATAAGAGGAAAACGAGTTAAGCAGCTGAATTAATTATAATAATATAATAATATATAATAAAATAATAATATATTAGGCAAACAATTGCAATTCAATTCATCCCAAGTCGAATTCTGAAAAGAGTCTCATCTCACATCCCATCTAAAACTTTTTCACCTGCATTCTGCTCCTTTATAAATAAAAGTATTAAGGTTGAATTTAAAACATAAGTTTTTTTTGAGAATGCTCTAATATAAAGAGAATCTCGAGTTCTCAATACCCCGTTGGGTGTTGCTAGTAGTCGTTTTGGTACTCGAGTATGAGCGCGAGTAGGGGAGACTACATCAAATTACCGTAGATAGTTTTCAGGTACGCCCTTGTTTAAGGTTATTTTTAATTATTATTATAGTCGTTATTATTATTATTATCATTTTAGGTATTCGTATTAATATAATTATTATTAATATTATTATTATCATCTTTATAGTATTATTATTATTATAGTTGTTATTTTTATTGTTATAGTTAGTATTATTATTATTTGTTATTTTTAGTGTTGTAGTTGTTATTATTATTATTATTAGACTTTAAGGTTATCATTAGGGAAGGTATGGGTAACCCCGAGGGTTGGCTCGAGTATGATAGAAACGCCCGAGTTATGCCAACTAGTAAGGGTTGTACCAAAGGGTTGGTGTAACACTCGTATTTTCTTTTTAAATAAATAAAAGAATAAAAGAGAAAGAAAAAGAAGAATGAAAGTCAACCTAAAGTTGAGGGGTAAAAAGTGCCAAAAGAACAAAGAAAATAAAAGTTGGTGAATAAAGGGGTATGGTCGCCCATTTTGGCCTGTCAAACACTCTCATTCGGTTTTTTTAGAGAGAGAAACAGCAGAGGCTTCGATTTTTAGAGAGAGAAGGAAGAAGAATTCGAATTCAAGGTAAGAATTAGTGTTTTTAAGTTGTGTTTTGGCTAAGAAACCGAGAATGCATGTTCTTATGTGTGTGTTTTTGTGTTCGGGTGTGTTCATTTGGGTTTTATAGGTGTTGAACTTGTAGCAAACGGGTTTTTGAAGAAGTCATACCCGAGAGACTGCTAAGGTGAGTTCTAGACCCCGATTTTTACTTGTTTTAAACTCTTTTGGGGCTGAAAATGTATTAAACGATTTTTTACCATGTTTATCTATTGATACCCGTATGTGTTTTGGCATGTTTGATGATGTTTATTAGATGTTTATGTGTAGTTCATGCTTAGAAGGACCTTGGTAAGCTTAGAACATTTAGGCCTGATGTTTGGGTTTGGAAATATCATAGTAATAGGCTGGACAGAAGGTTGATGAGCCTACACAGTAACCTCTTACGCCCAGGATTGCCTTAGAAATGTTCTAAGTAGGGACATGAGCCCAAATAGTTCTCATATGCCCAAACAGTACCTAATACGCCTAAGGCTCATGAGCCTCAACAGTGCTCATGTGCTTGAAAATGACTTAGAAAAAGTTAAGTGTAAGGTGATATGCCCAAACAGGGCTCTTACGCCTGAAAAATAGGCTTAAAAGCCTAAGTGTAGGGTAATGAGTCTAAACAGTACTCTTGTGTCTAAAATAATGACTTAGAAAACTAAGTATTGGGTAATATGCCTGAATAGTACTCATACGCCTGAGATTTTGACTTGGGAAACTAAGTACAGGGTAATGAGCCTAAACAGTGCTCATACGCCTGAATGGCTCATACGCCTAAGGTGAAAATGATTCTAAGTGTAGGCTGGTGAGCCTACATAGTGGAGAAAAGCCTGAACAGGGCTCACGCGCCCAAATAGGGCTCATGCGCCCAAACAGGGCTCTTGCGCCCAAACACTTAGAAAATTTTACAGAATTTTCTGGGAGTCTGTGCTTTAGGGTTTGACCGAGGTTGACTAAGGGCCTATTAATGATAATATTTCATGCATGATATGACTACTATGATTGTTTCATATTACAGTTATTGCTATTATTATTATTACTTATAGTATGTGACTTTACGTGGTATGTTATTATCGTAACGTAAAGTAAAATGTAATAACAAAGTAAAAGAGCAACAAAGAGAAGAAGTGGAACATAAATAAAATGTTAATAAGTCTTGCAAGCACATAGGAGGGATACGACCGTGTTGTCGTTAGCTCAACCGTGTTGCGGGTTAGCTACCCTTTTATGCACACAGGGTCAATCGATTGAGATTGGCAGGACCTTTGTAGCGTGCCCTGGGTGATTGGGTCGGCCTTGTACACAGTACACATAGCCCTTTCGAGGGATACAGTTGACACTTCGGGGAACATAGTTGGCCCTTTCGAGGGATACAGTTGACCCTTCGGGGAACATAGTTGGCCCTTTCGAGGGATACAGTTGACCCTTTCGAGGGAATATAGATGGCCCATCACCCGTTTACCATCGCGCACATAGTTGGGGCATTGCGCACTGGTCCACATAGACAGTGGAACATAAAGTTAAAAAGTTTACAGACAAGGCATACAGTACAGAGAACGAACAATATTTGTTCATACAGTTAATGCGTGCTCGCATACACAGTACAGAGTTGTATTTTACAGAAAAGAGTATTTTATATACAACATATAGAAAGTATTTTATTACATACAAAACTAGAACTCACTCAGCAATGCTGACTTTTATACATTTTCAGTTGGCAGGTAAATATTGCTGAGGATGGCACGAGGACGAAGCTACTTGGCAAGACAAGGCTGACATCCATCCGTATTTTGATTCTATTGTTGTTTTGTAATGCAATTAAACAATCTTTTTGTAACTCCTGAACAACATTGTATTGCTTAACAACAGTAGTTAAAAGTAAATGAAATGGTTTTATTATATGAAATTCCGCTGTGTATATTATGAGATGAATATTAATAGGTAACTATGATGCAATGAATGACCAACTGTGAGGTACCCGGGATCGGGGCCTTACAAGTTGGTATCAGAGCCATAGTTTAAGTGAATGGGTAAATATTTTCAAAATAAACTTAAACTTAAACTGAAAATGGGACAGAAAGAGGGATGTCAGCCCGAGTAGCTCCGTGCCATTAGGTATTTCTTTTCTTAAAAGTTAACCGGTATTATGTGCGTGTGCTATTTGACTTATGTGATCATAGTAGATTTAGACACTGATGAAGTCAGGATAGAAAATGCTTGGGGTGTGAAAAGTAAAGTAAGTTGCTAATCACAACTGGCCACTATAATTAGGGACTTACTATACTTGACATAAACTGAGCCATTACCTTGAATGACTGTGTTAGTGTTTGAATCTTATAGTGCTTAGGAAATGGCTGGGAAGAAACCTTCTAAAGCTTCTAGAGGTAGAGGTAGACCGCGTGTGACTAGGAGCAGTGCCAAAGCTGCAGAGACGACCCATGAGAACCCTGAGGTTACTGACCGGACTGAAGGAAATGAGAATGCCAGCCTGAATGCCTCAGCTAGGGAGGCGATTGCTGATGAGGTACACCAAGTCCTGCAGGCAGTTATGCCATCTGTAGTGATCGATATTATTCGAGCTGTGCGGAACGAGGAGAGAAAGGAGAAGGAGGACAGGAGAGGGTCAACTGGGAAGGAAAGCAAGGGAGGAGAGGAACGACCGGATCCTAAGATAGTAGTTTCCGACGAGGAAGAGGAGGATGCAGTAGGGATAACGACTAAGGGATGCAGCTATGGGGCATTTCAGAGGTGCAAGCCCCCGACCTTGGATGGCAATGGCGATGCTACTACCGTTCACCGCTGGGTGAGGGAGATAGAGGCAGTGTTGGAGATCAATGAGTGTCACGAAGATCAAAAGGTGAAGTTCGCGACTCACTCTTTTATCGACTCGGCCTTGTGTTGGTGGGACAATATTGTCCAAGCTGAAGGTTCTAGGGCCATCGGGAAAATGCGATGGAACGAGTTGAAGAAGCTAGTGATTGAGGAATTTTGTCCTCACAGGGAACTCGATAAGATCGAGAGGGAGATCCTACAACTTGAGGCGGGGACCATGACCCACCAGCAGTACACCACCAGATTCAATGAAATGGAGAGGCTGGTGCCGGATCAGGTGACACCGGTATCTCGAAAGATTAACCGGTATATACAGGGACTGCCAGCTGACATTCGTAGACACATGATCGCTGCTAGACCGAGCACCTTTAAGTCGGCAGTGGATCTGGCTGGGAGGCTCTACAATGAAAGGGAAGTGACGGTGGTGGAAGTGAAGAAAGCCGGTGGTGGTGACCGGAGTTGGAATGGAAATAGGTTTAGGCGGGGTGATTTCACCCCGAACAACAAGAAGATGAGAACGGATGACCGTAGGGTGGGGTCGTCCAGCTCGGGGTCAAAGAAGTGTGGCAAGTGTGGAAGGGAGCATCCTGGTGAATGTAGGTTGGGATTGAACGTATGCTTCAGGTGTGGCCAGCCTGGCCATATCGCTAGAGACTGTAAGAAGCCGAGGGCGGAGAGCTCTGGAGCGGGGAATAAGAAGCCGGAAGAAGGAGGGCCGAGGGCAAGTGCTAGAGCTTACGCCATGACCTGGGAAGAAGCCAGAGTCGATCATGATGTCGTGTCAGGTATGTTTCTAGTTAATCAAACTTGTGCCTCTGTATTATTTGATTCTTGTGCTAGTAGGAGTTTTATTTCTACTACCTTTTGTGCTAAGTTGTCTGTTAGCAGTAGAGGTATTAGTGAGCCTTTTGATGTAGAAACTGCTATCGGTAAGTCCACCAGAGTGACTGATGTAATAGAAGATTGTGCCATAGAATTAGAAGGTCATAGGTTTGCTGCTAAATTACATGTGATGCCCCTAGGTGGATTTGATGCAGTACTAGGGATGGATTGGTTAGCAACCTATGAAGCGAATATTATGTGTCGTAAGAAGATGATTAGACTAACGGCGCCTGACGGAAGTCCGGTGACAATATACGGCGATCGGGTTACGACGATTCCGACAGTGATTTCAACGGCGGTGGCAGGAAAGTGCATGAGGCGTGGATGTAGCGCTTATTTGGCCTACATGAAATATGTGGACACGCCGACACCCCAATTATCCGATGTACCGGTGGTGTGTGACTTTCCCGATGTATTTCCAGAGGACCTATCAGGCGTGCCACCAGATCGCGAAATCGAATTTCAAATCGACTTGATACCCGGTGCCCAACCTGTCGCCAAGGCACCGTATCAATTAGCTCCGACTGAAATGAAGGAGTTAATGGAGCAACTACAAGAATTGCTCGATAAGGGTTTCATCAGACCGAGTATCTCTCCTTGGGGTGCTCCGGTCTTATTCGTGAAAAAGAAGGACGGTAGCATGAGAATGTGTATCGACTACCATGAGTTGAACAAATTGACGATAAAGAACCGGTATCCGTTGATGACCTGTCGTTGGGGTCATGCAAAAACCTAATTAACCTAGGTAGCTAGGGCAAGTCAGGTATCGTATCCACGAGGAGCATGTGGTTAGTGTTACACGATTCATTTGATTATTTAACTAACTAAATAATTAAAATTAAACTATTATCACTTTGACTGTACTTGATAAAAATGATCACTTTAATAAACAAAACAAAAACTTGGACTTGGTTTAGAACTATTAAGATGCAAGAATCACCACCGGGTTTCAGGAGTGTAATTCAATACACGGCTTATGTTTACCTCGTCTTGAAGTCACATAGACATAACTTGTTTATCACATATGTTGAAAGGTAATTACCAACTTGATAACTGATTGTTTAAATTAACTAGTAACTAACTAATGCCACAATCTAGAAACTTTATTTGTAATCACCAATTGATGATAATAACATAATTATTACTCAATGGTTAACAATGTAAAACTGATAACTTGATGGGCAATAATCAAATCCACTAACACGAATCTTTAGCCAACACATGATTCAAACACATAAACGATGAAAAGTTATAAAACAATTAAAGTTTATGTCTTGACAAGGTAAAAGCACAAGCACGCATAATCTAATCACAAACCGTCCACCCGGAGATGATCACGAGTGGTTTAGCCTTGCATATTCATCATAATCTCTTCAATCTTTCCTTTATGCATATTAATCCTTGATTGTTTGATGATTAGAGAGGCTTTCAATGGCTCAAAATAGCCCAAAGATGCGTTCTTGGGGTTGGAGGCAGGTCTCCTCTCGAAACCTTAATGTTAGGGATTAAATAGGTTTTAAAATTTGAAACAATCTTCAAAATATCGCGTTAGACCGTAACTTACGGCCTATTGGCCGTAGGTTACGACCTATAGGCCGTAGGTTACGGCCTACCTTCAACCATACGGCCAAACCTCCTGTCTTACGGGGTTCATAGACGGACTTAGCACAGGGCCGTAAGTTACGGCCTCAGGCCGTAGCTTACGGCCTCTTTGCAGTTTGCACAGTTTTCTTCATTTTCAGCACCTTTCAAGCCGTAGTCTTGTTATCCTTTGTATCCTTCTTAAATAATGCTCGTTAAGCTTCATTTAACCAACATTTCAAACACATAACAAAGTAATACCATTCGATACATAAAGTAATATAAAAATGCAATATTAACTATAATACGTGCATGTATATTACCCAATTATCATCCGTTACCGAGGATTGACGACTTGTTCGACCAGCTCCAGGGTGCCAGTTGGTTATCGAGGATAGATCTTCGATCTGGCTACCATCAATTGAAAGTGAGTGAGCAGGACATTCCTAAAACAGCTTTTCGTACGCGTTATGGACACTATGAGTTTCTAGTTATGTCCTTTGGTTTAACCAACACGCCAGCTGCTTTTATGGATTTGATGAATCGGGTGTGCCGGCCGATGTTGGATAAATCAGTGATTGTATTCATCGATGATATCTTGATTTATTCAAGGAGTGAGGAAGAGCATGCCGGTCATATTCGGGAAGTGTTGGAGACCTTGAGAAAGGAGAAACTGTATGCTAAGTTCTCCAAGTGTGCTTTTTGGCTACGCGAGGTGCAATTTCTGGGTCACGTGGCAAATGCAGAGGGAATCAAGGTGGACCCAGCAAAGGTTGAGGCTGTGATGCAATGGAAGTCACTAAAGACGCCATCCGAGATTCATAGCTTCTTGGGATTGGCGGGCTACTACAGGAGATTTATTCAAGACTACTCCAAGATAGCCTCACCTTTGACTAAATTGACCCGTAAGGACGTGAAGTTCGTGTGGGGTCGAGAGCAGGAGAGTGCCTTTAAGGAGTTGAAGACAAGACTAACACAAGCTCCTGTCTTGACATTACCCGAGGGAAGTGAAGACTTAGTGGTATATTCGGATGCATCCTACTCTGGGCTAGGTTGTGTATTGATGCAACGTGGAAGGGTAATAGCCTACGCATCCCGACAACTGAAAACCCACGAAGTCAACTATCCCACACACGATCTAGAACTAGCTGCGGTGGTTTTTGCGTAGAAGATTTGGCGGTACTATCTATACGGGACAAAGTGCACCATATTCACAGACCACAAAAGCTTGAAGTACTTTTTCGAGCAGAAAGATTTAAACATGAGGTAGAGGCGATGGTTGGAGCTCATCAAGGATTACGATTGCGAAATCCATTACCATCCGGGCAAGACCAACGTGGTGGCAGATGCCCTTAGCCGGAAGGAGAGACCCGAGCCGATTCGGGTGAAGGCTTATCAGTTAATCATGACCTCCGATGTGATGACACAGGTTAGGGAGTTCCAAGACGAGGCTTTAAAAGAAGATCGTCTTAACTCCGAAAGGATGAGGGGTCTAGTTACAGAATTGGGCGAGAACACTCTTGGTGTTAAGACCCGATTCGGGCGAATGTGGATTCCTCGATATAGGGATCTACGTGGAAAGATTATGGATGAAGCCCATAAGACTCGATACTCCATTCATCCCGGTGCTACCAAAATGTATCACGATATGAAGAAAGATTACTGGTGCCCGGGTATGAAACGTGATGTAGTGGAGTACGTGAGTAAGGGCCTCACTTGTCTCCAAGTGAAGGCAGAACACCAGAAACCGTATGGGAAAATCCAACCGTTGGACATACCCGAGTGGAAGTGGGAACACATCACCATGGACTTCATTACTAAGCTACCTCGCACATCGAGGGGATGCGATACTATTTGGGTGATTGTCGACCGACTAACAAAGAGTGCCCACTTCCTATCGATCCACGAAGGATGAGGGGTCTAGTTACAGAATTGGGCGAGAACACTCTTGGTGTTAAGACCCGATTCGGGCGAATGTGGATTCCTCGATATAGGGATCTACGTGGAAAGATTATGGATGAAGCCCATAAGACTCGACACTCCATTCATCCCGGTGCTACCAAAATGTATCACGATATGAAGAAAGATTACTGGTGCCCGGGTATGAAACATGATGTAGTGGAGTACGTGAGTAAGGGCCTCACTTGTCTCCAAGTGAAGGCGGAACACCAGGAACCGTATGGGAAAATCCAACCGTTGGACATACCCGAGTGGAAGTGGGAACACATCACCATGGACTTCATTACTAAGCTACCTCGCACATCGAGGGGATGCGATACTATTTGGGTGATTGTCGACCGACTAACAAAGAGTGCCCACTTCCTATCGATCCACGAGACGTATTCATCCGAAAGATTGGCGGATCTGTTCATCAAGGAAATCGTAGCTCGTCATGGCGTTCCGATGTCTATCGTGTCAGATCGTGACACCCGGTTTACGTCGAAGTTTTGGAGAAGATTCCATGAAGCGATGGGAACGAGACTACACATTAGTACAGCCTATCATCCTCAGACGGACGGTCAGTCTGAGAGGACGATACAAATGCTTGAGGATATGCTTCGAGCATGCGTGATCGATTTTGAAGGAAGTTGGGATGATCACTTACCATTAGCAGAATTCTCGTACAACAACAGTTATCATGCCAGTATTGGTATACCACCCTACGAGATGCTATATGGTAGGAGATGTAGGACGCCTGTATGTTGGGGAGACATTGGGCAGAAAGAGTTAGGAGGTGTCGAGGTAATCGAAGCTACGACTGAGAAATTGGAAAAGATCAAAGCCTTCATGAAGGCGGCGAAGGATAGACAAAAGTCGTATGCTGACAAGAGGCGAAGACCAATAGAGTTCAAGGTTGGAGACCGAGTGATGTTGAAGGTCTCACCTTGGAAAGGAATTATCCGATTCAGGAAACGAGGTAAGTTAAGCCCAAGATACACAGGCCCTTTCCGAATCATAGCACGAGTAGGAGAGGTAGCCTATCGACTTGAACTGCCAGATCAGTTAAGTGGAATTCATCCCACATTCCATGTATCTCATCTGAGAAAGTGCTTAGCTGATGAAGATATGATTGTTCCGCTGGAGGATACTGAAGTAGACGAACGGCTCAATTACGTTGAGCAACCAGTGGCAATCATCGATCGTAAAGAAAAGAAGTTAAGGAATAAAGTGGTTCCTCTTGTGCGTGTACAGTGGAAGCACAGAAAGGGATCCGAATCCACATGGGAGACTGAGGAAGAGATGAGGCAGCATTATCCTCATCTGTTTGAGGAATAACAGGTTTCAGGGACGAAACCTATATAAGGGGGGTGGACTTGTAACACCCGTATTTTCTTTTTAAATAAATAAAAGAATAAAAGAGAAAGAAAAAGGAAGAAATGAAAGTCAACCTAAAGTTGAGGGGTAAAAAGTGCCAAAAGGACAAAGAAAATAAAAGTTGGTGAATAAAGGGGTATGGCCGCCCATTTTGGCCTGTCAAACACTCTCATTCGGTTTTTTTAGAGAGAGAAACAGCAGAGGCTTCGATTTTTAGAGAGAGAAGGAAGAAGAATTCGAATTCAAGGTAAGAATTAGTGTTTTTAAGTTGTGTTTTGGCTAAGAAACCGAGAATGCATGTTCTTATGTGTGTGTTTTTGTGTTCGGGTGTGTTCATTTGGGTTTTATAGGTGTTGAACTTGTAGCAAACGGGTTTTTGAAGAAGTCATACCCGAGAGACTGCTAAGGTGAGTTCTAGACCCCGGTTTTTACTTGTTTTAAACTCTTTTGGGGCTGAAAATGTATTAAACGGTTTTTTACCATGTTTATCTATTGATACCCGTATGTGTTTTGGCATGTTTGATGATGTTTATTAGATGTTTATGTGTAGTTCATGCTTAGAAGGACCTTGGTAAGCTTAGAACATTTAGGCCTGATGTTTGGGTTTGGAAATATCATAGTAATAGGCTGGACAGAAGGTTGATGAGCCTACACAGTAACCTCTTACGCCCAGGATTGCCTTAGAAATGTTCTAAGTAGGGACATGAGCCCAAATAGTTCTCATATGCCCAAACAGTACCTAATACGCCTAAGGCTCATGAGCCTCAACAGTGCTCATGTGCTTGAAAATGACTTAGAAAAAGTTAAGTGTAAGGTGATATGCCCAAACAGGGCTCTTACGCCTGAAAAATAGGCTTAAAAGCCTAAGTGTAGGGTAATGAGTCTAAACAGTACTCTTGTGTCTAAAATAATGACTTAGAAAACTAAGTATTGGGTAATATGCCTGAATAGTACTCATACGCCTGAGATTTTGACTTGGGAAACTAAGTACAGGGTAATGAGCCTAAACAGTGCTCATACGCCTGAATGGCTCATACGCCTAAGGTGAAAATGATTCTAAGTGTAGGCTGGTGAGCCTACATAGTGGAGAAAAGCCTGAACAGGGCTCATGCACCCAAACAGGGCTCTTGCGCCCAAACACTTAGAAAATTTTACAGAATTTTCTGGGAGTCTGTGCTTTAGGGTTTGACCGAGGTTGACCAAGGGCCTATTAATGATAATGTTTCATGCATGATATGACTACTATGATTGTTCCATATTATAGTTATTGCTATTATTATTATTACTTATAGTATGTGACTTTACGTGGTATGTTATTATCGTAACGTAAAGTAAAATGTAATAATAAAGTAAAAGAGCAACAAAGAGAAGAAGTGGAACATAAATAAAATGTTAATAAGTCTTGCAAGCACATAGGAGGGACACGACCGTGTTGTCGTTAGCTCAACTGTGTTGCGGGTTAGCTACCCTTTTATGCACACAGGGTCAATCGATTGAGATTGGCAGGACCTTTGTAGCGTGCCCTGGGTGATTGGGTCGGCCTCGTACACAGTACACATAGCCCTTTCGAGGGATACAGTTGACCCTTCGGGGAACATAGTTGGCCCTTTCGAGGGATACAGTTGACCCTTCGGGGAACATAGTTGGCCCTTTCGAGGGATACAGTTGACCCTTTCGAGGGAATATAGATGGCCCATCACCCGTTTACCATCGCGCACATAGTTGGGGCATTGCGCACTGGTCCACATAGACAGTGGAACATAAAGTTAAAAAGTTTACAGACAAGGCATACAGTACAGAGAACGAACAATATTTGTTCATACAGTTAATGCGTGCTCGCATACACAGTACAGAGTTGTATTTTACTGGAAAAAATTATTTTTATATACAATATATAGAAAGTATTTTATTACATACAAAACTAGAACTCACTCAGCAACGCTGACTTTTATACATTTTCAGTTGGCAGGTAAATATTGCTGAGGATGGCACGAGGACGAAGCTACTTGGCAAGACAAGGCTGACATCCATCCGTATTTTGATTCTATTGTTGTTTTGTAATGCAATTGAACAATCTTTTTGTAACTCCTGAACAACATTGTATTGCTTAACAACAGTAGTTAAAAGTAAATGAAATGGTTTTATTATATGAAATTCCGCTGTGTATATTATGAGATGAATATTAATAGGTAACTATGATGCAATGAATGACCAACTGTGAGGTATCTTGTTGTTTTGTAATGCAATTGAACAATCTTTTTGTAACTCCTGAACAACATTGTATTGCTTAACAACAGTAGTTAAAAGTAAATGAAATGGTTTTATTATATGAAATTCCGCTGTGTATATTATGAGATGAATATTAATAGGTAACTATGATGCAATGAATGACCAACTGTGAGGTACCCGGGATCGGGGCCTTACAGTTGGCATATGATAAAAGAAAGTGCCCGAATAAAACCAACCAATAGAAAAAGATAACGAATCATCCCTAAAATTGTTATTAGCTAGAATATAGCTTAAATAATGTTATTTTGCCTATAGGATAATACCTGATAGGAGTGAACCTGAGCGGACGATATCACTGACTTGATTGATTGAGGTGAGTTCCACTGAACTGTTTTCTAAAACGGGATGTGATGTTCTAATAACTGGTAATAATTAAACAATTGACTATCAATAGCATCTGTGATATGTGGCAATGCTTTATAGGATGCTTGAGGGCTGCTTGTATGATTCTGCTTTAGAAAGTGGAGTTTGTATACATAGCCTGGTTATGTGAATTTATACTGTGCTTACTCTGTTCCTATCTGTTTGCCATGGCTGTATCTGCTTGATGCAATAGTCAATAATAACATGTTTTAAATTTTGAAGAATGCCTTGTTTATGAACTCACAAGCTTTATGCTGAGTCCCAAATGTTTTCTATTTTTATGGACACACATCCTAGGTGACAAGTGGTTGCAGAGATTGAAGATTACGAGCTAGTTTATGAGAAAATAAAGTTCTATAATGTTGTTGAAGTTTTGGATCTCTAGTATAGTTAAACTGATGTAATGGTATTATCTATTATAACAAATGTATTGTACACGTTGATGTATAATTAAAGTTAGACTTCCGCTATGTACTCTATAACTCCTATGTGTTCTGTATATTCGATGCGTAACACTCCTTACGGTGAGCCCTGGGAGACGGGTGTTACAGCAGTAAACATTATATGTACTTGCACTCATGAATGATGTAATGGTATTAAAATAATAAACCGGGTTTTAAAGAAATACTTTCTGCATTTTAGACAAATTTGTTTTTTAATTTATATCGTTTTGTAAAATTATATATAAATAGAAATAGTATTTTGTTGGAATGATGTCCAAAACAGATCCAAGCTTTTGTTAGAAATTATTCGTTTCCTTGACTGTAACTCTGATAAAAAAATGTTAGAAACTTGTTGAAAAGTTCTTTTCGGAAAACCTTTGATGAAAAGTTACTGGAAAACATATGTTGAAAAGATGTCCGAAAATGTTGGACAGAAGGTAGCCAAAAATTTGTTAGAAGTCGGTAAGCTCTTTTATTTTGAACTTTTCTGTCAGAAATTTGTTGGGAGATTTTTACGAAAAAGACGGACGTGTGATAACAACACTTGCTTTGTTATACTTATTGTTTTCAACAAGGTGTTATTTGACAATGAATTTATTGTCGGCAATTTGTTAGAAATCCAGAGTATGATTGTTTTCAAAAGATTATATAGAAAATTATGAATTTTTCTTCTATAAAGTTTGAATTCATATCAAACCACATCAAACCATTTGATATTTTTCATGGTGAAAGCACAAGATGAACAAAAAAAATATGATGTATCATTACTTTTGAGTTTGTTTTTCAAAAGAGTTTCACGATTCTTTCTTAGGATCGATGGACACAAGGATGAACACCTACTTCTCTTTGATTTAAAAATAAGAATAAAACATTTGAATTTACTTATGTTATTTTTAATAAATTTTAAGTTAAAAATTTTAAAATAAAATAGTCCATTAATTGGAAGCCGTCTATTTATTTTTTAAAATAAAGGAAAGATTTGTCACCGCTATACTTCTCTCAAACCTTATAAATAATTGATACTATGTGTGGTAAGGTTCGATTACAAAGATAGGTGTGAAATCAAATGTATTGATAAGACATGATATTAAAAATAAAATATATTTAACAACATTAATCTTTTAACAATGTCTAGATTTTCTAGCTTTGATATATACATGACTTCCATCCCAATGATTTGATTATTATTATTTTTGATTGTAAAGCACACTATTTAACCATTATCCTTAAAACAGTAATTAACGATTTGACATGCATGATACAGGTAATTAACTTGACAATTAATGGGAGAAAGCGAACACAATGGATTACGGATAATCTAATATTATATAATATGCAGGAGATAATCTACAAGAAAACATAACTACACTTTTTTTTAAAAAACAAAAAGTATGAGTGGGAATTCTACATCTTTCTACATTAATAACATGTAATATTATTTTTCAAACACTAACCTTCAAGATTATAAGCCCCTGACCCTACAAAAGGGTTGGGCTGTGCATGGATGATGGATGATTAATTAATCAGCACAACACAACACAATCCATACATGATATTAATATATAATTAACATATTAACAAGCTGCCGACGAACTAGTAAAGGGATTAAAAAAGTATGATTTAGGAGCCATTGTAATGAAAGGGCTTTTGGTGGTGGCAGAAGTGGTGTCTCCGATGTGTTCACACGACGGACACACGGTAATTGTGGCCGCCGGCAGCTTCATGCACATCGGCGGTGATAATTTGTGTGCTTTCAGTTCTTGAACCTCTTGCCGGAGTCTTTGGTTCTCTTCCGTTAGTATCTTGCAGCATTTCTTTAGGTACTCGCAATCCACTTCAGTTTGCTTCAATTTTGTTCTTCAATGAAATTAACAACAACAACAACAATTAGATTATTGTCAAGTCATGATTAGAGGGATTTTAAGGTAGATATAACCGGCTCGACTATAAAAAAATAA
The DNA here is from genome assembly GCA_024085815.1 of Flaveria linearis. Lineage (NCBI taxonomy): Eukaryota > Viridiplantae > Streptophyta > Magnoliopsida > Asterales > Asteraceae > Flaveria > Flaveria linearis. The sequence goes on from JABSNV010000417.1 coordinate 51,089, forward strand.
ACTAAAGCTTGATGAGGTCTCAGGTCTAGTTTTTAGGTTCTAAGATGAGAAAAAACATTACTACTATTATAGGAATAAAGAGTGTGCTTTTAAAAAAAACCACTTAAAAGCAGTGTTTTCACGGCCGGATCGGACCGGCCGGTCGAACCGGGGATCGGCTTGGTGGCCGTCCGGTCGTGCATGAATCGTTTTGTATGGGTCGAACCGGCCGGTTGTACCCGAGTCGGTGGTCGGACCGGGGAACCTGACTGGTTCGGACCGGTTTTCTAATTTTTTTTATTTTTTTTACTTTTTTGAATAAAAACGGGGTGTTAAACTATAAATTAGTGTGTTAGATCAAAAAGTAAAACCGAATTCAAAAAAGGGCACGCACGGGCCTGGGTTTTTGAAGCTGAATTCGTGTCCGCGACACGTGCGGACACACACGAGTTCTCTGAAAATCCAACCTTTTTCCCCATTTTTGCACCCCTGCGCGCGGGTAGTACTTGTGGCAAAATATGTCATAAAGATACACTAGAGTGATAAAACAATTACTTATAAACCAGACCTCACTTTGTCCCCACACCAATGTGGGACAAAGTGTTCATCATAATCTTAAACATATATTCACACACACCTAAATATACTTAAGTTTTATATATAACTATAAAGTACATATATAAATCATATATAAATTACTTATATTTAATTACATATATAAATATAATTAAAATATAGTTAAATCCGGTCCAACCGGTCCGACCGGTCCGACCATCAAACCAGTAAGACATCCGGTTCGACGTCCGATCCGGTTCTGAAAACATTGCTTAAAGGTTTTGTCTTGATTCAAAGTCTTTTTAATTAAAAGCGGTCTTTAATATTTATATGATATGATAGAGGTCAATAGATATATAAGTGAAATTTTACCATGTATATTTATTTGTTTGTGTTTTTAACTTTGGAAGTTAATGTTTAAATGTTGAAAGAAGAGTAACAAATTAGTATTTTTATTAAAATCCACTCTAACTCTATACATGTGTGTTTTAGAAATTGTATAGAAAAAATATATGTCATCATAGAAGAGATTTCAGTTACAAACAAAGAGAAATTAACGAAACTTTAAAACTAAATCTAAACCTTTGATTTGATTAAAATTTATAGTTTAGTTTTTTAAATAATAAAAATACATTTTTGTACTTGGGTGAGACCTTTTCTAACATTATCTAGAACCATAGATCTTTAATCTTAATCAAATTTTGGGCTTAAATTTAGTATAAAAGTTTTTTCAATTTCTCTTGGTTTTCAAATGAACTCTATATATCCGGTTATCGTGTTCTCATATGATAGGATCCGGAAATTTAAAAAACATTTTGTTTTTACAAAAGTGGCGCTGATTTTAAATTTCGAGATAACTAAAAAAAATTGAGCCGACCTAAATAAAACATTTAACAGTGGCGAAAAATACAACCTTGCCCTCCTGTTTTGGAACCAAACTTCAACTTGTCTAGGCCTTAGCTTTAAGTCCCTTGCAAGTTCTTGCTTTTGTTTCTGCTAATATCAACAATCACTATTAGCTTTAAAGTTATGATTATGAAAGTATAAGTATATAACTGACAAAAATAATAATAATTACAGGGTTTAAAGTTGTGTGAAGTTTAAAGGCTTCCTCTAGCAATCCAGATTGAGCTTTAGTTAACCTGAGCTTCTTAAAACTCACACCACCACCATCTTGATCTTCTTCACCACTAGTGTTCTCCACTCCTCTCTCCGACTCATCACTAGCAGCCTCTCTCTCCCTCTTCACACTAGCGTTCGAGAACGATGAACCGCCACATGAATCACCCGAAGGACCCAAGGTCAGAGACGGCTCGAGTGGATGATCAGAACACGTGTTCAGTTTCTTCGTGTAGTTTGTTGTGTTTTCGGTCATAGATGTTGGATTCAAGCGTAGTTCCAGTGCAAGTTCAGTGTTGGTGAAACCATGGGAATCCATATGAAATAAAGATATGAGAATTGAGTATTGAGTATTGAAGAAGTATGTTGGGTTTGAAGGATATGAAGGAGAAAAAAAGAGAGAATATAAGAAATAATTGGTGGTTATGATTATTAATAAGGAAATATATGAATGGTAGAAAGACGAATATGGTGTGTGTGAACGAAAAATATATAATTACTAATCAAGTAATTATCAAACAATTCTCTATTATACGCATTAATTAATTAGGTCATTTTACTTTAATGTAAACTCATACACTCATAACTCATTGCTCTACAACTTTGTAGAAGTGTCTATACATACGTACATACACATACATACATGATACATGCATACGTATGTATATTAATTACCTTAAAAGACAAAATTACACATGATTATATCTACATATATACATGCATATATATGTCATATGTATGTATGTATTCATTCCCTTGAAAGATGTTATGGTTTATTAATTAGATAAATTGATGTATGATCTTAGTAGAAATTAATTGAGAACCATGTATGTCTTTTGTGAATATGACGAATAGTTAAGGAAGCTTCTACGTTATTTCGGTGTTGATAATGATGCCCATCAACGGATAAAACGCTTTTGTATGATTTGATCAATTGAAATATCTTTTATCCATCTTTTGTAAGATTGTGTCAATTATATTGGAAAGAAACCATGTATTTGGTTTGTCATTATTAATGTATGTACATCTGTCAACATATAACATTAATATCAAAATGGCTACTTGGATATTTGTTCTAAACTTATTGAATCATGATATATCTATTGTCGTAGAGGGAGTTAGGAATATCAATGACCTATTTCAGATCCTTGAACTCATCAAGGATGTGATGTAAGGACGTTTTAATATCCTTATTCCCATCTTTGATTGGAAAATTAAGGACCCGCGGTCCTTTAGTGATGCTTATCAATCATATGCATCTAGGGCTGTTCACGAACTGAACCGAATCGAACGCAACTCCGCTCGAACTCGGTTCGGTTCCAAATCGAGGGTTCGGTTCGGTTCGAATTTACAAATTCGAGCGCAAACTTCATGCTCGAACTCAGTTCGGTTTTAAACCGAGCGCTCGGTTTTGCTCGGTATAGTTTCACAACAATGCTTTTACCCTGTAATCAACTAGCAAATTTCATAAAAACAACAATGCCAATTTGTATCAAACAAATTTCACAGAAACACTTTTGTTAATGTATAGTTTAAAGTGTTTTTACCCTGTAAACTATCTTTCAAAGGCAGGTTCGAAGGTCGGAGACGGGTCGCGGTCGGAGATGGGTCGCGGTCGCAGGTACGCGGCTCGCAGCAGGGTCGCAGGTTCGTAGATTTGGGCAACAGGGTCAAAGACCGGTCGCAGGTTTGCAGATTCGGGCAGCGCCGCTGGTCGGCGGCCGCTGGGGGAGGCCCGAAGGGTGGAGGCTGCTGGAGGGTGGAAAGTGGAGAGGGGAGAGGGGTCTGGCGAGGGAGAGTGGAGACTGACGGCTGAGCTGCTGGAGGAGAGTAGGAGACGAAGAGAGGAGTGGACTGTGAAGAGTGAATGAGGTTTGAATGTATTGGTGAATTAGGGTTTTAAGCTTTTGACTAAAAAATTAAAATATTTGTAATTAATAAATAACTAAATAAAATAATAAATTAACATATATAATTATATATATATAAAAACTAAACTAAAAATAATTCGAGCGAAACCGAGCGAACGACGAGCGAGCGACCCTTCGCTCATGCTCGGTTCGTTTTGAAACCGAACCGAGCCGCTCGGTTCATTTACAATCGAGCGGAAATTCAAACGAGCAAAATTCCGAGCATTTTTCGAACGAGTTCGAGGGAGTTTTGAACGTCGAGCTATTTGAAAAGCCCTATATGCATCAAGACTATTGAAATAAGAAGCAAACTAAAAGTGAAAGTAAACAAGTAGAGTGTTAAAATTTAAATAACCTTTGAGTCTTACTATGATAGATTTGAGGTTAAAAGTAAATCTTATTGATAGCAAGGTGAACTATATTTACTTAAGCTCACAAGGTAAAGATGACATAATAGAATCAATCACATGAAGGCTATTATGTATATGAAGATTACAAGGTTCAAAGGCTACAATCAAAATGATATATATTAGATAGACGATGTAAGAAAATGAGCCTTTAAGTTCTTTCGTGGAATGATAAACAAGAAGCTAAGAGCAAGCTCTGTCTTGAAGAAACGACTAGTAGATACACAGTCCCATTTATCATTAGACATGCTAATGAAACATGCAATCACTATAAAGATCTCTATGATGTTTGTCACAACGTTTGCTGAACTAATCACCATAATGATTAGATAGTATATATAATTAATCAATGTATGATATCTTACTTTGTTTATAACTAAGACCTATCTTTGGCATTATGTCAATGAATATAGACGATGCAAAAGATAGATCTTACTTAATTTATATATCAGATCGTTGAGGGGAGAAACTATAATGCAAATCAATATCCGTAAAACTTATATCATTTCATAGAGCATTTAACAATAAAACCACCGTTATCTAATAACACATTGAAAGTGACATTTCAAGATTTTCTATATCCGAGCTTGCAATTATTGTTGCTTACACATATATCCTTATAAAACGATGGATCGTAATGTAAGTTTATTTGTGATGGATCTATGAATTGTAATGTCCTTATTTTCCATGTATTTATTATAAATAAAAAATAAACTGAAATTGATTTCACTAATAGAGTGAGTCCATGTGAAGGGTCCCTTTTGTACATACTATCTTACAACACTCCGGAGATGGTGTTCATATTATACTTCTTTTGCGAACTTATGAGGGACACTGAGGATGATACACATATATGGGAATGTGGGGCAAGGTAATATTTAGTATCCTACACTGAAATATTATTTTGATATGTAGTTAAGAGCGTTCGTTCCTCCATGACAAATGCTTAGGTGAAAATGAGAGGGAGAAGATAGATAGAGCAGGGTCCATGAGTATGAACTGCCATGGATGGAGCCGTTAGCGAGATGTTAGGAGGGGAGATCTTAGCGGTCTGTGGGGCGGGCAGTTTTCTATACAAACTTGATAGGGAGGTTTGTGACCACCGCGTATCTTCTAAGTGGACTTTTCATTCAGATCAATCATTGTTATTTGTACGATAAATATCGTCCGTAACATAATATTTACGGATTTAGATTTAAACTCATACTTTTATTGTTCCTTCGATATATAGAATAAAGAGTTTCATTTAATATAAAACCGATGGCAATATATAAAATAAGAAATGAAATTAAGGTGGCCTATTTTGATTGGAGATCCATTAGGAGCCAAAATTGAGCTGAAATAGAAAGTTTGATGAGGTGTTTTGGGGACCAACTTACATGATTAAATGTTTGAAGTTTCATGCATATAATAAAGGCCATGTCCAATAATATTGCATTGTCGGCTCGTATATACAACAAGTCATCACATAGTTAGGTCACATATTTCTTTAAACTCTTTCTTTACCTATACTAATATTACTAGTATATATTATTTAATTATACTTCAATATTTAATACAATAAATATTCATCTTAAAATAAATCTAATATTTACAAAAGAGTGTTATGATAAAAATATATATAGCAAACTAGTGGTGCACAAGCATGCATCTATATGTGTTAGAAAACCTCGCTTTATGTTATGTCAACTATGCATATCATATTGAAATGTTTAAATCATAAATGTTTACTTTAGTACGTCCTTTAACTCTAATATATTATGGGTGCTAATAAATAGACACCCAAAAGTTTAAATCGACACCCCCTCTATACGCCGCGTATGGGTCCATACGCGGCCCATGCCCGGCGTATAGGGGACGCCCATTAATGCGACATTAATGACTGACAACCGACGTCACATCAGTCTACCTGTACGGGCGTATAGGCCCATACGCCACGTATAGGTCGGTGTCGATTTAAAAAATAATATAAGGTATACGCCGCGTATGGACCCATACGCGGCGTATAGATCCTCGGTACGCTATATCTTTCAAATTTCTCATTTTTAAACACACTTAAAAAAACACTCTCGTATAGCACTATACTACACGTATTGATCTTCGATTTTTCTACATCCAGGTACGTATTATTGTTCATACATCATTATTATGTTAATCGTTCATTGATTTAAACGTTAAAGGAGTGTTTTATGCCCTATAATGCGTGATTTAAAAACTGGTATATAAAACTATACGCTGATACAGCCCCGCGTATAGGGCTATACGCAGCGTATAGTTCTATGGTTGGGGACGAACACTCATAGGAGGGTATTCTATACGCGGCGTATAGATATATACGCGGCGTATAGGGTGTTGCTATACGTGACTTGTGGCCCATACGTGGGTCCCCTATACGCCGCGTATAGTCCTATACGCGGCGTAATACGCGGCGTATAGGGTCGG
>JABSNV010000252.1:0-115185 GCA_024085815.1 Flaveria linearis
CCTGCATCATCACAAGAAACTAGTTACTTTGAGACCCAACCATTTGGTTTTGGGTCTGTTCTCATCACAGATTTCACACTAACTGGTTTGTCATGAGTTGTAGCCTGTGGTGATGGAGATGGTGTAGAAAAGGGTTCCTTTGTTTTAGGCTTAGGTTTCCTTTTCTGTGTTTTAATCACAGTACATCTATTTGGTTGACTCTCCCCAATAGATGTTGACCATCATAACAAGTTGTGTCTGATTGTTTGCTAAAGCCTTCAGCTCATCAGACACATCAGTGCTTGATCTTGATGGATTCCTGTGTTGCACCATCTTCCTATGAACACCTTCAGCTGTTTCCTGATTAACCCCTTCCTTCTTTTTGGATTTCTTTAAGGATTTTGGGTTTCAGGTTGAGATGCTGCTGGTACAAACTTGGTTTCAAACTAAGCTTTCATTTTGTTAATTTTCTTTTTAATGTTCTTATCTTGGTTGAGTTTGGAACCCTTTCTATACCAGCAATCATCAGTGAGATGATTGAATAAGCCACATATTTCACATGACTTTTTCTTCATCTTTTGTTGATCAACTGCTAAAGAAGATGAAACTACTGAAGATTTGTTTCTTCAGTACTTTCTTCATTTCAGTACTTGTGGTAAGTACTGAAGTATTCTTAACTACTGAAGATTTGTTCTTCAGTAGTTTTCTATCAGTACTTGCAGTTTTCTTCCTTTTAGTACTTGCAGAGTTCCTGATAGATTCTTCAGCAGTTTTCAAACCCTTTCTACTTTCAATAGTTTGGGTTTGTTCTTCAGGTGTTGTAACTTGCTCTTCAGTACTTTCAGTACTTTGTGAGACAACACCTGAAGTGATCAACTCTTTCTTGATCATGTGACTGTCAGCATTTGACCTCTTAACTGTATCAATATCAGCTGATTGGTTTTCTGAGGTATTAATACTGACTTCATCCTCTAATTTTGGTGCATTATCAGAGGATGAATCACATGATGAGGTGGATTGGTTATTGCTTTCTCCTTCAGATTCTACTTCTAGACTGGGAGTAAAATCTATAGAAGGAGCAGTATGATTATAACCAATTCCAAACTTCACATTGGAAGCTGATTGCTTGCTAAGAAGCATTTAAAAACCCTTGCAGGAAGTTACCCAGCGTTCACAGTCTACCTGGGTAGATGCAAGAGTTTCTTCCAGGTCCTTATACTTCTCTAAAAGTACCTCTTCCTTAGCCTTATCATCGTGATTTGACATTTTAATTTTTAAATCTCATAATTCTTTTCATTTAGCACAGACTCAAACTCAGCTTTTCTTTTGGAAATTATGTTCTCTAGCTCAAGATTTTTGTTAATTAAGGCTACATTTGCTTCTCTAATAGATGCAAATGTGGCTATGCATGATTCAGAACATAACTTGGCCTTGGCCTCTTAAGATACCTGTGATGTTGAAGCATTTGAGGTTGAATCATCATTAGACTCCAGAGGCATGAGAGCAAGATTTCCAAAAGGATTGTCACCACCATGTTGACCAGCACCAGGGAACAGTTGGTCATGATTACCAGATATCATCTGGTAGACTGCTCCCGTCAATAACACCAGGGGTGAAAAAGCTGTGATGTGGTTGAGATTGAGATTGTTGATGAGATTGAGATGGTGGAGGCTCAGGAAGGGCAGGTGGTTGTTGAGCAATGGGTGCTTGAACCGGACTTGTCTGAGGCATGTAAAAGCAGGGGTAAGGATATGGCATAGGACTTTGAGAAACAAATATGCAGGTGATGATTGAGCTTGTGATGGATGACCAGAACTGGTGGAATGTTGCACTTGTTTTGTGAGCTATTACCTGGGAAGGTCACAAAGGGTGCAGATGAGTTAGATCCAGATGATCTACACTCTCTTGCAAAGTGTCCAAGCCTATAGCACTTGTGACACCTCAACTTGCTCTTGTCAAAACCAACTTTGGTTTTGCCATAGATCAAACAGGAAAATCGCTCAAACTGTTGAGTCAGAGACTCACCCTTCCTATGACAGAATGTCTCATATTGCTGGGCAAGGATTTCCCTATTATTTGCCAAGACCTCATCAGTTCCTCCAAATTGTTCTTTCAAAGCAACCCAGAGGTCATGAGCAGTTTCAAGATGCATAAGCCTTGAATAGATTTCATTAGGCAGTGCCATGGCCAGAATTCCATATGCTTTAGCATCAATTTCAAACAGCTTTAGATCTTTATCCGAATACTGATCAGGTTTCTTCGGAACCTTCTCATTTGTTTCCGGAGTACTCATCACAGGCTTGTATGGTCCATGCACCACAGATTTCCAACATCCTTCGCTGTTGATAGACAGGTGATGGAGCATACGTCGTTGCCATATGTTATACTCACTCCTAACAAGCATCGGAGGCTTTGTTGAGGAGCCAGTATTTGAGGATCATTGGTTGATGTCGACATTTCACAAATTCAAGCAAATTCAAAGTAATTTCAACAAATCTAGCTCAAAACCACATAGAACCTCAGATTAATTGACCAGAAGCAACAGAAACTCAAACTCTATAACCGATTCTTACAAATTGCTAATTCGATTAAATGTAGATATCAAAAGAGCAGTTTCAATGATCATTTGTTAAATCGATCAATGATTAACCAGCTCTGATACCATTTGAAAGGATCTCAGACCTCGTTTGATCAATTAGATTAGGATTTGCAGCGGAATTGTATAAGAATTAGACAAATTCAAGCAAGAACACAAATAATAATGCAATGGAACAGTACGGTTATAGAGAGAGAGTATTTCTGCAAAAAGGAATATTTCATTCGATCACACGCTTCGGCCATTACAAAATTAGGTCAGCCTGCCTTTTATAAGGAAGGTGACGTCAGCTGTTCACTTGACAGTGACATCTAACCGTTTTTACAACACAACTACTGAAAAGAAACTAAACTACTGAAGATGTCTTACAACAGCTGACATCTTTTTACAAAAGCCAAGTGTAGTACTACTATTACTACTGAAACTACAACTACTGAACTACAACGTCTGAAGAACAGGCTCTTCAGACGTTTCATTTAGTAAACTACTGAAAGAAAACTACTGAAAGAAAATACTGAAAAGGAAAACCATCACAACAACTGAAGAGTACTCCTTCAACTGTTGTGAAACCTAAAGTCTTCAGTTCTTGAACTTCAGCTGATGTCTTCAGCACTTGAACTTCAGCTGATGTCTTCAGTACTTGAACTTCAGCTGATGTCTTCAGCACTTAAACTTTAGCTGATGTCTTCAACACTTGAACTTCAGCTGATGAAGTCTTCAGTTGTTGTCATCAGCTGATGAAGACTTCAGCAGTTGTTGTGATGTCTGTGGGACTTAAAGGTTTTTCTGATCAGGCTCATTGGTTCTTTTGGTCCAACACACACACACACACACACACACACACGCATATTAATAATATATATATATAATATTATATATAGTATTTATATATATATATGTATGTATGTATATATATATGTATGTATGTATATATATGTATGTATGTATATATATGTATATATATACATATGTATATATATGTATATACATATGTATATATGTATATAGATATATATGTATATATATAAACATATATATATACATATATATACACACATATACATATATATTATCTAAATTCTAATCAATTCTGAGTCTAATTCAGAATCAGAAAACTCTTCATATGAAGAATTAAATATATTAGAAGAAGAAGATTAATAACTTGAGATGATGAATGTTTCCCTGTTAAAACAGGAAAAGAATGTTGTCAATCAGACACAGATAATGAAGTAGACATTTATCAAATAATAGCTCAATTTAAGAATATGGAGATAAATGTTATTTCTAATGATATTTTAGAATTGTTAAAGCCATAGAAGATAATGAAATCAGGAAAAGGATTACTTCTCTCAGATAATTAGGAAGGATAAAGCTTCAACGTCTATAGCTGTTGAAGATTTTAAGCCATATACCTTAAGTGAAGTTAGAAGACAATTAAGTCAGAGAAATAAGATTGAAAATTCTGTCAATATTGAGGAATTAAAATAGAGATTGATAATCTAAAAGTAGAAATTAAGAATCTTAAGGGAAAAAATATAACCCTAGAAGAAAGAATAAGAAGTTTAGAGATGAAGGATATTATAGACAATCCTAAAACCTCTAGGAATTTTTAACATCCTTGGATAGAGATGAAAAATTCTTATCCATATATGAGATGGTTATATCCCATAAATAGCATATAAAAATTAAGTTATTAATAGAAAATAATTATTCAATAGAATTAGTGGCTTTACTAGATAGTGGAGCTGATTTGAATTATGTTCAACAGGGTATTATCCCTACTAAGTATTTTTATAAGACTACTCATAGAGTTAGTTCTGCTGGTGGAGAACCGATGATTATAAATTATAAATTACCTCAAGCATATATTCGCCAAGATAAAGTCTGTATTCCAAACAGCTTTATGATTGTAAAAAATCTAACTAGCCAAATAATACTTAGTACACCATTTTGGAATAAGATATTCCCAATAAAACATATTAATGAAAATCTATTACGGAAACTTATAAAGGAAAAGAAATAACTTTTCAATTTGTTCACAAACCTATTCATAGATTTATAAATGATATTGAAGAATCATTAATTCAAGCAAAACAAAATCAAATCAATTTTCTTAAAAAAGAAATAAATACTCTTACAATAGAAGAGAGATTAAAAAATCCCAAATTACAGGAAAAAATAAAGCTAATACAAGATCAATTCTCGTTACAAATTTGTAATGATCATCCAAATGCTTTTGGGATAGAAAGAAACATATAGTTTCTCTCCCATATGAAAATGACTTTCATGAGAATCAAATACCTACAAAAGCAAGACCATGTCAAATGAATTCTGAATATCTAGAATTATGTAAAATGAAATAAAAACTTTAATAGAAAAAGTTTAATAAGACCTTCAAAGTCTTCATGGTCATGTACCGCTTTTTATGTGAATAAACATTCAGAGCAAGAAAGAGGAGTACCCAGGTTAGTAATAAAATACAAACCTTTAAATAAAGTTTTTAAATGGATTAGGTATCCTATACCTAATAAAAAAGATCTATTAGATAGATTAAGTGATGCTAATATTTTCAAAATTTGATTTAAATCTGGATATTGGCAAATCCAAATAGATGAAAAAGACAGATATAAAACTGCCTTTACAGTACCATTTGGTCATTATGAATGGAATGTCATGCCATTTGGGCTAATAAATGCTCCAAGTGAATTTCAAAAAATAATGATGATATTTTATTCATTTTAGTAATTTTATAATTGTCTATATAGATGATATCTTAGTGTTCTCAAAAGATATTGAAACTCATTTTAAACATTTAAAAATTTTTAAGATATAATCATACAAAATGGTTTAGTAGTATCTAGGCCAAAAGTGTTACTTTTCTAAAAAAATAAGATTTTTAGGACATAATATTGAAAAAGGAAATATTATTCCAATAAATAGAAGTATTGAATTTGCTTCTAAATTTCCTGATGAAATAACTGATAAAACTCAGTTACAAAGATTTTAGGAAGTTTAAATTATATTTTATCATATTATAAAAATTTAGCTCAAGATACAGCTGTTTATATGACAGATTAAAGAAAAATCCACTGCCATGGTCAGATATTCATACTAAGGCAGTACAAAAGATTAAACAAAATGTTAAAAATCTTCCATGCTTAATGATAGCAAAACCTGAATGGGATAAGATTATTGAAACAGATGCCAGTAATATTGGCTATGGAGGAATTCTGAAGCAATTTCCCTAATTGATAAACAAGAATATCTTGTAAGATTCCACTCAGAAAAGTGGAATAATAGTCAGAAAAATTATGCCACGATTGCAAAAGAAATTTTAGCCATAGTTAAATGCGTTTTAAAATTTCAAGATGATTTATACAATCAAAAGTTTTTAATAAAAACTGATTGTCAAGCGGCAAAATATATGTTCAATAAAGATTTTAAACATGATGTCTCTAAACAAATGTTTGCTAGATGGCAATCTCATCTTGCACCATTTGATTTTGAAATAATATATAAAAAGGAAACAGATAATAGTCTACCTGATTTTTTGACAAGAGAATATTTTCTCATAGTTTATTTTGCAGGTTCCATGAAGAAAATAAAAGGACCACTCAAAATAGCTTATAATAATATACAAATTGAAATTAATGATTACTTAGTCATGATAATGACTAGATATTATCATATGAATGATATTATGCAGGATTATTATTTACATCCTAGCGATATAGCTCATATGCTCTCAGAAGATATGGAATTAATAAAACATTTAGGAATCAAATAAGATTCTTAAAGAAAAAGAGAAAATAATCTCTTCTGCCTGATCATATTTCAGGAATAATTCCTCGAGATAGGGGAAAACAACCCTTTCAACATAATGGAAGAGGTAGAGGAAGAGGCCCCAATGGAGGGAGAATCCTAGGTCAAATTGGCCATCAAAGGCTAATAGCCGCAAATATTGCAAATACTGCAAGTAATACTAGAGAAAATAATTTTGATGATAAATTATTCCAAGAATTCTTGGCTTATAAAGCTAAGAAGGATGGAACAAATGAAGCATCTTCATCTTATGTCAATATTATGACAGAAGATTTGATGATTCCTATATGAACAAAATCCAAATAAGGAGATAATATTGCTCCTGGATTTTAAAGATCTTAAATATAAAGATCAACCATGGACCTTAATTACAAGGTACCTAGATCAAGGGTCATACCCTGCTGCTTCATATAAGCAGAGATTTTATTATGAAAATATTCTTAAAGTCATAGAATCTTGTGATATTCATCACTATATATCTGGAAATACCCAGGAATATAGTTTTAGCAAAATTATAATAAAACAGATTATATCTGTTGAAGAATGGGAACATCTCCCTTAAAGGATAAAGAGATGTGCCATCCTGAAACCAGGATCCCTATTAAATTCAATTATTATGATTATATTAAGGCATTTATAAGGCCTTCCTATATAAAAATTCAAAGAAAAAACATTCTTGGTTCTTCAAAATATGTCCAGAAGTTTATAAACGGGACATCCCAAATTGGGTATATAAATGGTGGCTATCATATGGCCCCTCGGTAAAAATTTTACCAGAATTATTAAGAAAAAGTTATAATGATTGGGTAGAAATATCTCCCACATTGATTGAATTACAACACCAAAAAATCCTAATAGAAGAATTATCTTTGTGTCACTTTTTTATTCAATTTGGAATACCATGGATCTGGAAATGGTCTCCAGAAGTGGGTTATACTCACCAACAAATCCCTTGTTTAAGAAGAATTTATTAAACAAAATTTTGGAAGAAAATGATGAAGCTTGACAACAATGGCGTCCCAGAAGGTCAAGAAACCTTACAGAAGATTCAAGACACTATAGAGTTATACTCAAAGCAGATTAGCTTAAAAACTCAGAGAGAATCTCTCAGCCCGTTCCAGGAAATATCCCAAAAAATTAAAATGAAAGGAGAAAATCAAATCTCTAAAAAAGAATTGTTAGCCATATATTTTCAAGAAATCAAAAAAGATTTAATGAAAAATTTCCAAGACAAGGATCAAGAAGATCATATCTCAGAAATGTCTATCAATAAATCAGAAGACGATACGTTTCCAGGGAATCCCAAGACCCTTATGGTTTTGATGAAGAAATTCTAGAAGAGGATCTGGATGAGATGCTCGAAGATCTATAGAAATCGATATCCAAGGAAAAGATGAAAAAAGACAAATAAAAGAGGTGACAAGTCTGCTGATGGGGCCGGCATAATTGATTAAAGTTCAATTATATGAGACATAATAATGTCTACTTTTGAAAATTTCAAAAGAAATAATTGAAGTCGAATAATTGTAATTTACTGTTCATGTTTTGTTTGTACCTTGAGACTCTCATTATAAAAGGAGCTCAAGTCTTTAGTTTTAAGGGTGCCTGATCTTACGATCAATCTTCTCTTCTCTTTAAATCTCTATTGTAAAAATACTCTGATAATAAAATTTCTGCTGGAGCACAGTTTTCAAAGTAAAGAATCTTGGTGTCTCATAACAGAGGTAATATCTCTTACATACTTAATAATTATCTTTTTATTTTCTATGTTCATTAGCCTAATGGAAGGCTAAAAAATCAAATCAATGTTGAACCCAACCGTAATAAGTTTATAAACCTATATGTAAAGTTAAAAAAAGGATCTGAAAAGAAAAATTCTTTAAACAATGTTTGGATAATTTTGGACTGGTTATATACTAAACAGGCAGATAATTAGCGTAGTGGTCGAATTATGGCAGCCCGTTTTATTAAGCCGTTTGAAAGGCGTTCCAAAGGGCACAGGCCTGTACTGATCTTATGCTAAGAAAAACTTAGGGATAGTTCAATCTAGCCTATCAGAGGGTCCAGTTTATTTTAATGTTTATCCAAATTTACAATTATCATTAACTGACGTTAATATAACTGATGCTTTAACATTAAATGTTAAGACTCATGGATATAATTATATTCCAGGGTCAGAAGTAATTTGTATATGCTATAGAATATATTATAAACCATTATTTACGCTAAATCCTCAGTGTAAGATGGTAGATAAACCATTAAATGAAACAATAATAATAGAAACTAATTTTGGAAAATCAAATATTACTACTAGAAGAAAAATAAAGTGGGAAGAAATTAAATTTCCTGATAGCTGGATACTAAATAATTGTACCCCAAAACAACAATATATTGATAATAATCCAATTGATATTATTCAAACATCTGAAGGATCAGTTCAGATACAATTTGATAAGATTAGACCTAGAATATCTAGATCTATGTCCTCTAGATCATCAAATTTTCATATATCTCCTTTAGGATACACTGTTAGAAGTCCTTCTAGAGCTTCTACTTCTCAAATAAGAGAAGAATTACCTGAAAATAGGGTAGAAGAATTAAGAATTAATTCTGATAATATAGTGAGAGGTGTATATAAGCCTAATGAATCGGAATTAACCGAGTCAGAAATGAATTTTTGATATGATGAATCAAATAGAAAAAATAAATTTTAGCCAAGGATCATTGGCAAGAAGAATAATTAGTGAAGAATTTAATCGAGAACAATGGAAATTATTTAGAAATTGGTTTTTCAAAAATTTTGATGACCAAGATACGCGTATGTTTCAAGAAGTTTTTTATAAAGAACTTAGTGAAGAAAATGCAATCAAACCTTTTGTTCCATGGTTTATAAATAAGTATACTAATAGTATGATTTCTGTTATACAGAGAGAGTATAATATAAATGGAAAAATTTTAAAAACTACTTTTCCTCCTTATCAACCTTTCAAAATAGAAAAAGATAGTGAAATTAGATACTATCAAGCTTTTCAAAAATTAATGGAAGAAAACACATTACCAGTAACAATAGCTCACATAAACAATATGTTTAAACAATAAAATTATACAAACATATGCTTAATTGTTTTAGGAGAACAATTAAATTCTATACATGATAGAATAAATGAATTAATATCCCAGATCAAAAATTTAAAATTTTCTCATAAAGAAGAAGAGAAAGGTATTATAGCCACCCCGGCTATACAACTTCCGCCTGAAATAAAAGATTTTAAATTAAAATCCAATTCTGAAATAGAAGAGTTACTAGACAAAAAATTAAAGGGACTAAATGAAATATTTTCAAATTTAAAAATCAATACTTAACTGAAGAATTTTCAGATTCCATAAATAAAGATAATTACCAAGAAAAAATTAATGATGAAATTAAAAAGCTTGAAAAATTTGCTAATAAGCCTACACAAAGGAAGTATTACTATTCTAGGCCAACTCCACAAGATGTTCTAATAGAAGAACAAGAATATATAGTTAATAATTAATATCATGGAAAACACATCTATGAATGGAACATAGATGGCAAAACTGATAAATAATTACAGATACTGTACATAGAACGATGATGTATAGTACTATCTGTAAAAGTAATGGTAATTATGATCAAAATATTGCTAAAATGATAATAGCAGGATTTACTGGTCAATTAAAAGGCTGGTGGGATAATTATTTGTCGGAAGCAGATAAAAATAATATATTACATGATATCAAAGAAGAAAATGGAAATCAACTCCAAATGTAGTTTATACACTGGTAGTTAATATTGTTGATCATTTTACAGGAAGATGGTCAGATAATTCTGAGAATATCAGAACTTTATTACAAAATCTAAGATGTAGAACTCTTACATCATTTAGATGGTATAAAGATACTTTCTTAAGTAGAGTTATGGAACTCCCAGAGTCTAATAGTACTCATTGGAAGTCTAAGTTTATTGACGGTTTACCTCATTTATTTGCAGAAAGGGTTAGGAAAAACCTTAGGAAAGGAGAGGTAAGTATTAATTATGAAGATTATACTTATGGCAAGTTATTAAGAACTTGTGTTCAGGAAGGATTAGCCTTATGTAATGAGATAAAACTTAATCAACAGATTAAAAAACATTCTCTTAATGAAAAGAGACAATTAGGTCAATTTTGTAGTCAATTTGGTATGAAAGAAATCAGAGAAAGTTATAATAATAAAAAGAATCTAATATCTTCTCAAAGAAATAAAAAATTACAAAAAAGAGAACAAAAAAGAGAAGAAAGAAAATCCAAAAGAAAAAGGGATTATAAACCCTATAAACCTTATATAATATGCAAAAAATGTGGTCGTCCAAGTCATAAAGCAAAAACTTGTTGGGTAAAGAAAAAACTCAATAATATTAAAGATAAAGAATTGAAGGATACATTATCTAAAATTGTAACGCCCGAAAATTTTGATTTGGAGTGTCACGCGATTGGAGCGTCCAATCGCATGGAAGTCATGCGATTGAAGCTCAACCGCACGACTGGAGCTCAATCGTACGACTGGAGTGTTCAATCGCTTGAAGCTTGGACGACTGAAGGTCCAATCTCATGGAGAGCTCGGGTGACTAGACAATAGTATTTAAGGAAGAGGGCAGCCCTTACTCTTTCCCACACTCACCAACATCAGAGAGAAGAAGGAGACAGTTCGGTCCAAGCGGGTTCGTGAGCCAAAATCAACGTGTAGTGAGTCAAATCGAATCTCTAACCAGTACGCTACTAAGGTGAGTTCTAGGACCCCTCTTTTACACGTTTTTGAAGGATTTTGGGGCTGGAACACATCTAAAACTATTTTTGGGTTTTTGGGTGTTTAACCCGTGTGTGTGTGAATGTGTAAGTGTATAGTGTGTTTGGAGTGCGATTTGGACGTGTATGTGCTTGAATGTTATCATAGTATGATTCCCTAAGGTTTAGAAGGGATAATTGGGCTTGAAATGAGTTTGGAAGGATTTGGAGGTCGTGAGTCGCAACTGCAGTTCGGGATGAACTGCAATCGCTGCCTAGTTAGGGCTAGACGACTGAAGGGCCAGTCGCACGACTGAGGGACGACTGAGGTTCAATCGCACGACTGAGACTCAGTCTCACGATTAGGGACTTAGTCGCACGACAGGCCATGCGACTGAGGGTCCAGTCGCGTAGGTCCATCGCATAGCTGTTCAGTCGCACGACTGAGGGTTAGTTGCATAGAAGCCCATTCGCATGATAGGAGGTCCATTCGCACGACTGTATGCCCATTCGTATAGATGCCCAATCGCATGATCCTGTCGCATGGAGGCCATGCGACTGAAGTATGTTCAATCGCCCAAATAAGGTTGTTGTGTACGAGGAGAGAGGTAGTATTGCATGTATATGCATGATGTATGTAGGTTAAGTATGATGTTTCCATGACAGATGGTGAATACTGATGACTTGTAAATGTTGATGTTCCTTGTTTTGATGTATGTTTATCTTTCCGTACCTTTACGTGTATCGTATATGAATGAATGAAAAGTATCGTACCTTTTCATTCATTCATATACGATACACGTAAAGGTACGGAAAGATAAATATACATCAAAAGAAGGAACATCGGCATTTACAAGTCATCAGTATTCACTATCTATCATGGCAACATCATACTTAACCTACATACATCATGCATATACATGCAATACTACCTCTCTCCTCGTACACAACAGCCTTATTTGGGCGATTGAACATACTTTAGTCGCATGGCCTCCATGCGACAGGATCATGCGATTGGACATCTATGCGAATGGGCATACAGTCGTGCGAATGGACCTCCTATCATGCGAATGAACACTATACGAATGGGCTTCTATGCGACTACCCTCAGTCGTGCGACTGAACAGCTATACGAATAGACCTATGCGACTGGACCCTCAGTCGCATGGCCTGTCGTGCGACTAAGTCCCTAATCGTGCGACTGAGTCTCAGTCGTGCGATTGAACCTCAGTCGTCCCTCATTCGTGCGACTGGCCCTTCAGTCGTCTAGCCCTAACTGGGCAGCGATTGTAGTTCATCCCGAACTGCAGTCGCGACTCACGACCTCCAAATCCTTCCAAACTCATTTCAAGCCCAAATTATCCCTTCTAAACATTAGGGAATCATACTATGATAACATTCAAGCACATACACGTCCAAAATCGCACTCCAAACACACTATACACTTACACATTCATACACACCGGGTTAAACACCCAAAAACCCAAAAATAGTTTCAGATGTGTTCCAGCCCCAAAATCCTTCAAAAACGTGTAAAAGAGGGGTCCTAGAACTCACCTTAGTAGCCTACTCGGTTAGAGATTCGATTTGACTTACTACACGTCGATTTTGGCTCACGAACCCGCTTGGACCGAACTGTCTCCTTCTTCTCTCTGATGTTGGTGAGTGTGGGAAAGAGTAAGGGCTGCCCTCTTCCTTAAATACTACTGTCCAGTCGCCCGAGCTCTCCATGCGATTGGACCTTCAGTCGTCCAAGCTCCAAGCGACTAAACACTCCAGTCGTACGATTGAGCTCCAGTCGTGCGGTTGAGCTTCAATCGTATGACTTCCATGCGATTGGACGCTCCAGTCGCGTGACACTCCAAATCAAAATTTCCGGGTGTTACAAGTCCACCCCCTTAAACGGGTTTCGTCCCCGAAACCTGTTGTTCCTTAAACCTTCACGGCCAATACTGTCCCATCTCTTTTCCAGTCTATCACTTGGAATCCTATCGCTCCACATCATTTATCAACATTCGACTTCTAGTCTATCTTGGACTATCACCATCGGCAACCCATGCATACTAATCAATGTTCATTGGACCAGCACCTACGACTTCAAACATGCCATGTAGAATACGGTTACTACATCACAATATTCGAGCAAAGGCTCGGTGTCATAATCATTGAGCTTCAGAGCATCGCTGAGAACCTTCAACTTTAGTGCTTAAAGAACAAGGCCTTCAACTTGTGTAAAGTTGTTGCTTACCCCGGACCCTTCTTTGATGTTCTTTATGTATGAATAATGTCTCTCTTGCAAACCAAACGACTGATAAAAAGGCTTTCATTAGTCGTGCTATGTGTTGTTCCTAATATAACTGCACCGAGATCGGTTTTTTTCCCAGGTTCCTTGCAGGTACACTTTGATAGATAGACAAATCGGCTTCTTCGGTAGCCCAAACCAAATTTATCTTTTTCTTTTGCTTCCGATCTCCCATTCTACCTGTTCGCTAAAACATCGAAACTATGCGTACGTTGCCGCTCGATGAACCAATCACAGGCTGAAACTGTTCCTCAGACAACGGGTGACATAGCCTTCTCAATTGCATCACGCAATCCTCTGAGGCATCAGGTAACCTATTATACCTACAAGTATTAATCTCTACATCGAAGGGTTCCTAGATGTTCCTTTTCTACCATGCAACAGAAGGCAGTAGGAACGAACTACTACTAGCATCGCATTCAAGGCATAAGGGCTTAAACTTGAATTTACCAGAAACGTACCTAACATTAAGCCGAAGTCCGCTCTAGCCTCCTCTCGCTTCATCGTGTTGGCGCTGCATTTGCCCTCTGTCCTTCTCCTCCAGTCTTCTTCACTCCCGAACCTTCCGCCCTTTGCTTCTCACAGTTCTTACTCATATGGCCAATTCCTCCGCAATTGTAGCATCTCACGGTTTCACATTCACTAGCCATATGACCACGCTTTCCACACTAGTAGCAAGTATTTGGTCCCCCTTTGCATTCTCCCGATGCTCCATCCCGCAATTTACGCACCTATCCGACCCCGCACCGGGTGCGACCACATGACGGTCATCCCCCCATGCGTGCTTATTATTCGTCGGGACACCACCCCGTCCCATTCTCTTCCCCCCCATTTCCGGTCTCCATCATCTTTCATGCCGTCTTCAGCTACCACCACCACCGTCCTTTCGTCATACAGTCTTCCCGCCAAATCAACTGCCGACCTAAGCGTGCTTGGTCGGGCAACGATCATGCGCCTACGGATATCCGTCGGCAAGCCCTGAATGTACCTCTTAATCTTTCGTGAAAGAGGCGTCACCTGATCCGGCACCAGCCGTGCCATCTCGTTGAATTTGGTGGTGTACTGCTGATGTGTCATCGTCCCCGCTTCCAACTGCAGGAACTCCCTTTCAACCTTATCCATCTCACAGTGAGGACAGAACTCCTCAATCACCAGCCTTTTCAACTCTTACCATCTCATCCTTCCGATAGCCCGGCTACCCTCAACTTGGACTATATTGTCCCACCAACACAAAGCTGAGTCCACGAAAGAGTGGGCGGTAAACTTCACTTTCTGATCCTCCCGGCACTCGCTGATGTTCAGCACGGCTTCCATTTCCCTCACCCACCGGTGAGCAGCAGTAGCAGTGCCATTACCATCAAACGTTGGGGGCTTGCATCGTTGAAATGCCCCGTAGTTATAGCCTCGTGCCGCCTCCGACGCAGGCTCTTCCTCCTCTTCTTCCTCTTTGTCATCGAAGAAAACCGTTTTAGTCTCAATCCGTCTCCTTCCTCCCGAAGGTCTACCCCTTTCTGTCTCTCCTCATCCCTAACGGCCTTTATTACTTCAGTCACCATAGACGGTAAGATCGTCTGCATGACCTGATGCACTTCTTCCACAACCGCCTCTCTCATCGAGGCTCTCAGGTTAGCACTCTCATCACCACCCTCCGGATGAGGGGTTTCGGGTTCCTCATGAACCACCTTCTCCACTCTAGGTCTTCCCCTTGTGGTCCGTGGTTCAACACCACGTCCGCCACCACCTCCACCACATGAAGCCTTGGAAGATCTACCACCGGCCATCCTCTTTCACACACTAAAGATTCAAACACCAACACGGTCATTCAAGGAAATAAATCAGTTCATGTCAAGTGTAGTAAGTCCCTAATTACAGTGATCAGTTGTGATTAGCCACTTACCTTACTTTTCGTACCCCGAGCATTACCTGTCCTGACTATATTAGCATCTAAATCTATCAGCAACACATAAACACATAACATGCACACATAATACCGATTAACCTTACAAAAATACCTGATGGCACGCAGCTACTCGGTTTGGCATCCCATCCCTTTTCGTCCCATTCTCAGTTTATGTTAAGGTTTATTTTGAAAATTTACCCATTTCACTTAAACTTTGGCTCTGATACCAACTTGTAAGGCCCCGTTCCCGGGCACCTCACAGCTGGTCATTCATAGCACATAAAACATACATTTCACATACATTTTAAATTAACATTTCAGCGGAAGCATTTAAAAGTGGTATCTCATTCATCATAAAAGCTTTTACAAAGCGACACATCATTAGTAAATTTCAAATAGTCATAAACAGTGACTTTTAGTGGTGAGAGGATTCCTTAAGTAATCCCATTTATGTGAATCCTCAACAAACACCACTTTGTTTTCTAAATACATTCGGCATTACATATTACAAAAATATTAACAAAGGAATGCCATCCCAAAAGAGCTGAGTAGCCACCTCGTGCCATCCTCAGCAACACTTCCTACCAACTGGAAACACATGAAAAGTCAGCGTTGCTGAGTGAGTTCTAGTTTTATAATAAAACATACTTTTCTTTCATTAAGACCGTTCTTACATTCATGCGATCACACATCATACGTACACGTAGATAATATTATTATTATCTTCATCATTCATTCATTAGTTTTCATTCGTGTACCGTTCATCGTTAACATTCACGTTTATTCATAAACTTTTTCTTTCGTTCGTACGTTTCTTACTTTCATTCATACATTCGTTGCGTTCATTCGTACGTTCATTAGTTTCGTTCGTCTCTTCCATTCATGTTATGTCCTTCATTCGTTTATTAGCTTACTTATCACACCCTCTCATCTTCGTACCCGAAGTACATACAGCACGAATCGCAGCAATGGAGTTGTCACTAAGATCAACTCTCCTTCTATGTGGGAACTATTGGGGTCAGCCAATATCGCACGCCATCTCATGGGTTAGCCAATATTGCACGCTACATAATCCACATGAGGTAGGCCAAAATCACACGCTACATAGCACACAATAATTACCACATCGCACGTATCGGAGCAGCTACCAAAACTGAACTCCCACTGTGTCTATGTCCCCTTATGAGTTCCACCATACGTATCGCACAAATCGCACCAACGGAGAGGTCACCAAGACCTACTTCCCCTGTGTGTGTGAGGGCTCTCGGGGTTAGCCAGAATCGCACGCCATCTCATGGGTTAGCCCAACATCGCACGCTACATAATCCACATGAGGTAGGCCAAAATCGCACGCTACATAGCACACAGTAAATACCACATCGCACGTATCGGAGCAGCTACCAAAACTAACTCCCACTGTGTCTATGTCCCCTTATGAGTCAGCCAAGATCGCACGCTATAACGCACCCACACAGTTGAGCTAACGACTCTCAATGAGTCGTGAACCTCCTTTCCCTCTACTTGCAAGCCATTCTTACTCTCGTTCATCTGGATCCTGTCTCCTGCAATACCAGAGTACGCGACAAGGATCCCATTCGAGTCTGTTGCGACACAGAGTCGCTCACCTCATACCTATGCTTACAAGCCTTACGTTCGTTCATTCGTTCATTCATTAGTGCATGCACTCGTTCATTAAGTTCCTCTTTTCATTATCTTTCACTTACGTTACATAATACTTTTCATTTATTCATATACGATACACGTAAAGGTACGGAAAGATAAACATACATCAAAACAAGGAACATCGGCATTTACAAGTCATCAGTATTCACCATCTATCATGGCAACATCATACTTAACCTACATACGTCATGCATATACATGCAATACTACCTCTCTCCTCGTACACAACAGCCTTATTTGGGCGATTGAACATACTTCAGTCGCATGGCCTCCATGCGACAGGATCATGCGATTGGGCATCTATGCGAATGGGCATACAGTCATGCGAATGGACCTCCTATCGTGCGAATGAACACTATACGAATGGGCTTCTATGCGACTAACCCTCAGTCGTGCGACTGAACAGCTATACGAATGGACCTATGCGACTGGACCCTCAGTCGCATGGCCTGTCGTGCGACTAAGTCCCTAATCGTGCGACTGAGTCTCAGTCGTGCGATTGAACCTCAGTCGTCCCTCAGTCGTGCGACTGGCCCTTCAGTCGTCTAGCCCTAACAGGGCAGCGATTGCAGTTCATCCCGAACTGCAGAACTGCAGTCGCGACTCACGACCTCCAAATCCTTCCAAACTCATTTCAAGCCCAAATTATCCCTTCTAAACCTTAGGGAATCATACTATGATAACATTCAAGCACATACACGTCCAAAATCGCACTCCAAACACACTATACACTTACACATTCATACACACACGGGTTAAACACCCAAAAACCCAAAAATAGTTTCAGATGTGTTCCAGCCCCAAAATCCTTCAAAAACGTGTAAAAGAGGGGTCCTAGAACTCACCTTAGTAGCCTACTCGGTTAGAGATTCGATTTGACTCACTACACGTCGATTTTGGCTCACGAACCCGCATGGACCGAACTGTCTCCTTCTTCTCTCTGATGTTGGTGAGTGTGGGAAAGAGTAAGGGCTGCCCTCTTCCTTAAATACTATTGTCTAGTCACCCGAGCTCTCCATGCGATTGGACCTTCAGTCGTCCAAGCTTCAAGCGATTGAACACTCCAGTCGTACGATTGAGCTCCAGTCGTGCGGTTGAGCTTCAATCGCATGACTTCCATGCGATTGGATGCTCCAGTCGCGTGACACTCCAAATCAAAATTTCCGGGCATAACAATTTTAGATAATGCATCCTTCAATTCTTTATCTTCAATATTATTGAGTTTTTTCTTTATCCAACAAGTTTTTGCTTTATGACCTGGACGACCACATTTTTTGCATATTATATAAGGTTTATAGGGTTTATAATCCCTTTTTCTTATAGATTTTATTTCTTCTCTTTTTGTTTTCTTTTTTATAATTTTTTATTTCTTTGAGAAGATATTAGATTCTTTTTATTATTATAACTTTCTCTGATTTCTTCCATACCAAATTGACTACAAAATTGACCTAATTGTCTCTTTTCATTAAGAGAATGTTTTTAATCTGTTGATTAAGTTTTATCTCATTACATAAGGCTAATCCTTCCTGAACACAAGTTCCTATTAACTTCCATAAGTATAATCTTCATAATTAATACTTACCTCTCCTTTCCTAAGGTTTTTCCTAACCCTTTCTGCAAATAAATGAGGTAAACCGTCAATAAACTTAGACTTCCAATGAGTACTATTAGACTCTGGGAGTTCCATAACTTTACTTAAGAAAGTATCTTTATACCATCTAAATGATGTAAGAGTTCTACATCTTAGATTTTGTAATAAAGTTCTGATATTCTCAGAATTATCTAACCATCTTCCTGTAAAATGATCAAAATATTAACTACCAGTGTATAAACTGCATTTGGAGTTTGATTTCCAATTTCTTCTTTGATATCATTTAATATATTATTTTTATCTGCTTCCAACAAATAATTTTCCCACCAGCCTTTTAATTGACCAATAAATCCTGCTATTATCATTTTATGTAAGGCCCCGTTCCCGGGACGCTCACAGTTGGTCATTCACAGCATAAAACATACGTTTTATAAATTTAAGCAGCGGAGTTAATTTTTAACAAAAACCATTCATTCATTTAAAACACTGTTGCTAAGCAATACATTCTAGTTCATAGGTCACAAAATGATTGGTCGAATGAATTACAAAACAACAGTATTGTCAAAAAGTGAATGGATGTCAGTCTTGCCCGCCGAGTAGCCATCCCCGTATGCCATCTTCAGCAACCTGTTACCTGCCAACTGGAAAATACATAAAAGTCAGCGTTGCTGAGTGAGTTCTAGTTTTATAATCAAAATACTTTATTTTTCATTCGAAACCATTCCTCATTCTTGTAGGTGATCATACATCGTACGTACACTTAGGTAATATTTTTATTATCTTCATCATCGTTCAATTCGTACTTTTATTATTCTTCCTCCGGTCTTTTGCAACGCATAGTTGCTCACCCATTAGCAATCTCAAGGATTGCAAGACTTTGGTCTATTGCGACACTGAGTCACTCACCCATTACCAACCTCACGGGTTGTAAGTCTTCTGCGGTCTTTTGCAACACATATTGCTCACCCATTAGCAATCTCAAGGATTGCAAGACTTTTGGTCTGTTGCGACACTGAGTCACTCACCCATTACCAACCTCACGGGTTGTAAGTCTTCTGCGGTTTTTTGCAACACAAAGTTGCTCACCCATTGTCAATCTCAAAGATTGACCCTGTGTGCATCCTTCGGGGTAGCGAACCCGCATCACAGTTGAGCTAACACCTGCCAGGGGTGTGCAACTCCATACATTTGCTTGCAAGACTTTCGTTCATTCATTTACGTTCCATTCTTCTTTATCATTAATCTTTCACTTTATTAATGATAATACTTCTTCGTTAAATTTTAAACATTCTTCATCATGTCATCCTACATAACAATATTTGAATAATAATATTGTTAACAATAATAAAATACTGATAATAGTATCAGTAATAATAAGGGTTAATCATTTATCATCATTACATGCATAAAACATCATTATTAATTAACCCTAGTCATTAATCATGCGAAACCCTACTGCACAAACTCTAAGAAAATTCTGTTAAAAATTCGAAGTGATTGGGCGTAAGAGCCCTGTTAGGCGTTCACCACTGTCGGACTTACCAGCTTACACTTAGAAAATTTTTCAGCTCTGGGCGTATAAGCACTGCTGGGCGTATGAGCCCTGTTGGGCGTATGAGCCCTGTTGGACTTCTCACATTACACTTAGAAAAATTTTCTGGTCATACGACCACTGTTCAGACTTTTCACCCCCCCCATACTTAGTAAAATTTTCTAGACTTATGAGTACTGTTGGGACTCATTACCTTGTATTTAGTTTTCTAAGTCCAAATTCCAGACACATGACTACTATTTGGGCTGGTTAGGCGTATTAGTAGCCTGTTCATGTGTCTATTTCATATTCCAGTCCCCAAACATCATAATACTTAGTTCTAAACATGTACATACGATTCCAGGCATAAACTTAACATAAACATAACCATACGTTCACCCCCAATCATATTCTATAAACATACACATGTACATAACATACGGGTATCATACCCAAAATCATAAAAACATACATACATGCATTTTCCAGCCCCAAATCATTTAAAAACGTGTAAAAAGGGGTCTAGAAACTCACCTTAATTGTCCTCCGAGTTTACACTCTTCTCCCGAGCTTCTTCAACCAATTCCAACACTTTGAAACCTTCTTAACACGCATTTGAACACGTAGAAACACACATAAGCATTTAACCGAGGCTAATCTAGCCAAGAACAACTTAAAAAAACATTAAACCTTACCTAAAAATCGAACTCTTCTTCTTGTTCTTCAAAAACCCGAGAGTTTCTCTGCTTTCTCTCTCTAAAATCCGAATAAGAAAAGTGTGCAGAAGGTTATGGGCGACCATATCGCCTTTTACACCAACTTTTCAAGATTTTATCATCTTTTTCACTTTTGGTCCCTCAACTTTGGGGTTGACTTTCTTTTTCCCCTTTTTCTTCCTCGTTTATTCTTTTGTTTCTTTAAAAGAAATATACGGGTGTTACAAGTCCACCCCCCTTATATAGGTTTCGTCCCCGATACCTGTTATTCCTCAAACAGATGTGGGTAATATTGTCTCAACTCTTTTTCAGTCTCCCACGTAGACTCGGATCCCTTCCTGTGCTTCCACTGTACACGCACAAGAGGAACCACTTTATTCCTCAACCTCTTTTCTTTACGATCAATGATTGCCACTGGTTGCTCCACGTAGTTGAGCCTCTCATCCACCTCGATATCCTCCAGTGGTACAACCATGTCTTCATCAGCTAAGCACTTTCTCAGATGAGATACATGGAATGTGGGATGAATTCCACTTAACTCATCTGGCAGTTCAAGTCGATAGGCTACCTCTCCTACTCGTGCGACAATTCGGAAAGGTCCTATATATCTCGGGCTTAGCTTACCTCGTTTCCTGAATCTAGTGATTCCTTTCCAGGGCGAGACCTTCAACATGACTCGGTCACCAACATTGAACTCTATCGGTCTTCGCCTCTTGTCAGCATACGACTTTTCCTATCTTTCGCCGCCTTCATGAAGGCTTTGATCTTTTCTAATTTCTCAGTCGTTGCTTCGATCACCTCAACACCTCCCAGTTCTTTCTGCCCAATGTCTCCCCAACATACGGGCGTCCTACATCTCCTACCGTATAGCATCTCGTAGGGTGGCATGCCAATGCTGGCATGATAACTGTTGTTGTACGAGAATTCTGCTAACGGCAGGTGGTCGTCCCAACTTCCTCCAAAATCGATCACGCACGCCCGAAGCATGTCCTCAAGTGTTTGGATCGTCCTCTCAGACTGACCGTCTGTCTGAGGGTGATATGCTGTACTAATGTGTAGCCTCGTCCCCATTGCATCATGAAATCTTTTCCAAAACTTGGAGGTAAATCGGGTGTCGCGGTCAGACACAATAGACACCGGTACACCATGACGAGCTACAATTTCTTTGATAACAGATCTGCCAATCTTTCGGATGAGTACGTTTCGCGGATCGGTAGGAAGTGGGCACTCTTCGTCAGGCGGTCAACTATCACCCATATAGTATCATACCCTTTAGGGGTACGTGGTAACTTCGTGATGAAGTCCATGGTGATGTGCTCCCACTTCCACTCGGGTATATCCAACGGTTGGATCTTCCCGTAAGGCTTCTGGTGCTCTGCCTTTACTTGTAAGCAAGTTAGGCACTTACTCACGTACTCCACTATGTCACGTTTATACCCGGCCACCAGTAATCCTCTTCGTCATATCGTGGTACATTTTGGTGGCACCGGGGTGAATGGAGTATCGAGTCTTATGGGCCTCATCCATGATCTTTTCACGTAGATCCCAGTATCGAGGAATCCATTTCGCCCAAATCGGGTCTTAACACCAAGAGTGTTCTCACCCAATTCCGTAACTAGACCTCTCATCCTTTCGGAGTTAAGACGATCTTCTTTCAAAGCCTCGTCTTGGAACTCCTTAACCTGTTTCATCACGTTAGAGGTCATAATCAGCTGATAAGCCTTCACCCGAATCGGCTCAGGCCTTTCTTTTCGGCTAAGGGCATCAGCCACCACATTGGCTTTGTCCGGGTGGTAATGGATCTCACAATCATAATCTTTTATCAGCTCCAACCACCGCCTTTGCCTCATGTTTAGGTCCTTCTGCTCGAAGAAATACTTCAAGCTCTTGTGGTCCGTGAAATGGTGCACTTCGTCCCGTATAGATAGTGCCGCCAAATCTTCAACGCGAAAACCACCGCAGCTAGTTCTAGATCGTGTGTGGGATAGTTGACTTCGTGGGTTTTCAGTTGTCGAGATGCATAGGCTATTACCCTTCCACGTTGCATCAACACGCAACCTAGCCCAGAATAAGATGCATCTGAATAGACCACTAAGTCTTCATTCCCCTCGGGCAATGTCAAAACAGGAGCTTGTGTTAGTCTTGTCTTCAACTCCTCAAAGGCAATCTCCTGCTCTCGACTCCACACGAATTTCATGTCCTTACGAGTCAATTTTGTCAAAGGTGAGGCTATCTTGGAGAAGTCTTGAATAAATCTCCTGTAATAGCCCGCCAATCCCAAGAAGCTACGAATCTCGGATGGCGTCTTTGGTGATTTCCTTGCATCACAGCCTCAACCTTTGCCGGGTCCACCATGATTCCCTCTGCATTTACCACGTGACCCAGAAATTGCACCTCGCGTAGCCAGAAAGCACATTTGGAGAACTTAGCATACAGTTTCTCCCTTCTCAAAGTCTCCAACACTTCCCGAATGTGACCGGCATGCTCTTCTTCGCTCCTTGAATAAATCAGGATATCATCGATGAACACAATCACTGATTTATCTAACATTGGTCGACACACTCGGTTCATCAAATCCATAAAAGCAGCTGGCGCATTGGTCAACCCAAAAGACATGACGAGAAACTCGTAGTGACCGTAGCGCGTCCGAAAAGCTGTTTTAGGAATGTCCTGCTCCTTTACCTTCAATTGATGGTAACCAGATCGAAGATCTATCCTCGAGAACCAACTGGCACCGTGGAGCTGGTCGAACAAGTCATCGATCCTCGGTAACGGATACCGATTCTTTATTGTCAACTTGTTCAATTCACGGTAGTCGATACACATTCTCATGCTACCGTCCTTCTTTTTCACAAATAAGACCGGAGCACCCCAAGGAGAGATACTCGGTCTAATGAAGCCCTTGTCAAGAAACTCTTGAAGTTGCTCCATCAACTCCTTCATTTCAGTCGGAGCCAATCGATACGGTGCTTTAGCGACAGGTTGGGCACCGGGTATCAAGTCGATCTGGAATTCGATTTCGCGGTCAGGTGGCAATCCCGATAAGTCTTCCGGGAATACGTCTGGAAACTCACACACAACCGGAACGTCGGATAGTTGTGGTGTTGGCGTTTCCACATCCTTTACGTAACATAAGTAGGCGCTGCACCCACGCCTCATACACTTGCCTGCCACAGCCATCGAAATCACCTTCGGAATCATCATTACCCGATCACCGTATATCGTTATCAGACTTCGTCAGATGCCGTCAGTCTAATCATCTTCTTTCGACATACGATATTCGCTTCGTAGGTTGCCAACCAATCCATTCCTAACACCACATCAAATCCACCTAGGGGCATCACATGTAATCTAGTAGCAAACCTATGGCCTTCTAACTCTATGGCACAGTCCTCTATCATATCCGTGACTCTAGTGGACTTACCAATAGCAGTTTCTACATCAAAGGGCTCATCAATACACTTACTACTAACAGGCAATTTAGCACAGAAAGTAGCAGAAATGAAACTCCTACTAGCACCAGAATCAAATAACACAGAAGCAAGAGTTTGATTTACTAGAAACGTACCTGACACAACATCGGGGTCCGTCCTAGCCTCCTCCCTGGTCATGGTGAAAGCTCTGGCACTTGCCTTCTGCCCTTCAGCCCCGGCCGTCTTCTTCGCCCCGGAACTCTCCACCCTCGGCTTTCTACAGTCCTTGCTTATATGGCCCGCCTCACCGCAGGTGAAACACCTCAGCTCCTTACAGTCCTTCGAGATGTGGCTCAGCTTCCCGCACCTGTAGCACACCTTCAGCCCCATTCTGCACTCGCCCGTATGCTCCTTCCCGCACTTGCCACACCTTTTGGGCCCTGAGCTTGATGGCCCCACCCTACGGTCATCCACTCTCATCCTTTTGTTGTTCGGGGTAAAGCCACCACGCCCGAACCGCTTCCCATTCCAGTTTGGTCACACCCACCAGCCTTCTTCACCTCTGCATCCGCTACCTCCCTCTCATCATAGAGCCTCCCAGCCAAATCCACTTCCGACCTAAAAGTGCTTGGTGGTGCAGCAATCAAATGCCTACGAATGTCGGCTGGCAGCCCCTGAACGTACCGGTTAATCTTTCGTGACACCGGTGTTACTTGATCTGGCACCAGCCTAGCCATCGCATTGAATTTGGTAGTGTATTGCTGGTGGGTCATGGTTCCCGCTTCAAATTGTAGGAACTCCCTCTCGATCTTATCGAGTTCCCTGTGAGGACAGAACTCCTCAATATCAGCTTCCTCAACTCGGACCACCTCATCTTTCCTATGGCCCTGCTGCCCTCAGCTTGGACGATATTGTCCCACCAACATAGTGCTGAGTCAGTAAAGGAGTGGGTGGCAAACTTCACCTTCTGATCTTCCCGGCACTCACTGATCTCGAGTACCGCTTCCATCTCCCTTACCCATCGATGTGCGGCAGCAGCGTTGCCATTTCCATCGAAAGTCAGGGGCCTGCACCTCTGGAATGCCCCGTAATTGCATCCCTTGGTCGTCACCCCTACCACATCATCTTCCTCTGCATCAGATACTACTATCTCAGGATCCGGTCGTTCCTCTCCTCCCTTGCTTTCCTTCCCAGTTGACCCTCTCCTGTCTTCCTTCTCCTTTCTCTCCTCGTTCCTCACAGCTCAGATAACGTCGGTCACTACAGATGGCATAACTGCCTGCAGGACCTGGTGTACCTCATCAGCAATCGCCTCCCTAGCTGAGGCATTCAGGCTCGCATTCTCAGTTTCTTCATTCCGGTCAGGAACCTCGGGGTTCACAGGAGTCGCCTTAGGAGCTTTAGCACTGCTCCTAGTCGTACGTGGTCGACCTCTACCTCTAGCGGCCTTGGAGGGTTTCTTCCCAGCCATTTCCTATGCACTATAAGATTCAAACACTAAAACAGCCATTCAAGGAAAACTCAGTTTATGTCAAGTATAGTAAGTCCCTAATTACAGTGGCCAGTTGTGATTAGCCACTTACTTTACTCTTCACACCCCAAGCACTTCCTATCCTGACTACATCAGCATCTAAATCTACTAAGAACACATAAATCACATAGCACACGCACATAACACTGATTAACTTTTAAGAAAAACAATACCTGATGGCACATGGCTACTCGGGCTGACATCCCTCTTTCCGTCCCATTCTAAGTTTAAGTTAAGGTTTATTTTTGAAAATTTGCCCGTTTCTCTTAAACTTTAGCTCTGATACCAACTTGTAAGGCCCTGTTCCCGGGACGCTCACAGTTGGTCATTCATAGCATAAAACATACATTTTATAAATTTAAGCAGCGGAGTTAATTTTTAACAAAAACCATTCATTCATTTAAAACACTGTTGCTAAGCAATACATTCTAGTTCATAGGTCACAAAATGATTGGTCGAATGAATTACAAAACAACAGTATTGTCAAAAAGTGAATGGATGTCAGTCTTGCCCACCGAGTAGCCATCCCCGTATGCCATCTTCAGCAACCTGTTACCTGCCAACTGGAAAATACATAAAAGTCAGCGTTGCTAAGTGAGTTCTAGTTTTATAATCAAAATACTTTATTTTACATTCGAAACCATTCCTCATTCTTGTAGGTGATCATACATCGTACGTACACTTAGGTAATATTTTTATTATCTTCATCATCGTTCAATTCGTACTTTTATTATTCTTCCTCCGGTCTTTTGCAACGCATAGTTGCTCACCCATTAGCAATCTCAAGGATTGCAAGACTTTTGGTCTGTTGTGACACTGAGTCACTCACCCATTACCAACCTCACGGGTTGTAAGTCTTCTGCGGTCTTTTGCAACACATAGTTGCTCACCCATTAGCAATCTCAAGGATTGCAAGACTTTTGGTCTGTTGCGACACTGAGTCACTCACCCATTACCAACCTCACGGGTTGTAAGTCTTCTGCGGTCTTTTGCAACACAAAGTTGCTCACCCATTGTCAATCTCAAAGATTGACCATGTGTGCATCCTTCGGGGTAGCGAACCCGCATCACAGTTGAGCTAACACCTGCCAGGGGTGTGCACCTCCATACATTTGCTTGCAAGACTTTCGTTCATTCATTTACGTTCCATTCTTCTTTATCATTAATCTTTCACTTTATTAATGATAATACTTCTTCGTTAAATTTTAAACATTCTTCATCATGTCAGTCCATACATAACAATATTTGAATAATAATATTGTTAACAATAATAAAATACTGATAATAGTATCAGTAATAATAAGGGTTAATCATTTATCATCATTACATGCATAAAACATCATTATTAATTAACCCTAGTCATTAATCATGCGAAACCCTACTGCACAAACTCTAAGAAAATTCTGTTAAAAATTCGAAGTGATTGGGCGTAAGAGCCCTGTTAAGGCGTTTCACCACTGTCGGACTTACCAGCTTACACTTAGAAAATTTTTCAGCTCTGGGCGTATAAGCACTGCTGGGCGTATGAGCCCTGTTGGGCGTATGAGCCCTGTTGGACTTCTCACATTACACTTAGAAAAATTTTCTGGTCATACGACCACTGTTCAGACTTTTCACCCCCCCCCCCATACTTAGTAAAATTTTCTAGACTTATGAGTACTGTTGGGACTCATTACCTTGTATTTAGTTTTCTAAGTCCAAATTCCAGACACATGACTACTATTTGGGCTGGTTAGGCGTATTAGTAGCTGTTCATGTGTCTATTTCATATTCCAGTCCCCAAACATCATAATACTTAGTTCTAAACATGTACATACGATTCCAGGCATAAACTTAACATAAACATAACCATACGTTCACCCCCAAATCATATTCTATAAACATACACATGTACATAACATACGGGTATCATACCCAAATCATAAAAACATACATACATGCATTTTCCAGCCCCAAATCATTTAAAAACGTGTAAAAAGGGGTCTAGAAACTCACCTTAATTGTCCTCCGAGTTTACACTCTTCTCCCGAGCTTCTTCAACCAATTCCAACACTTTGAAACCTTCTTAACACGCATTTGAACACGTAGAAACACACATAAGCATTTAACCGAGGCTAATCTAGCCAAGAACAACTTAAAAAAACATTAAACCTTACCTAAAAATCGAACTCTTCTTCTTGTTCTTCAAAAACCCGAGAGTTTCTCTGCTTTCTCTCTCTAAAATCCGAATAAGAAAAGTGTGCAGAAGGTTATGGGCGACCATATCGCCTTTTACACCAACTTTTCAAGATTTTATCATCTTTTTCACTTTTGGTCCCTCAACTTTGGGGTTGACTTTCTTTTTCCCCTTTTTCTTCCTCGTTTATTCTTTTGTTTCTTTAAAAGAAATATACGGGTGTTACATTTTATCAATATTTTGATCATAATTACCATTACTTTTACAGATAGTACTATACATCATCATTCTATGTATAGTATCTGTAATTTGTTTATCAGTTTTGCCATCAATGTTCCATTCATAGATGTGTTTTCCATGATATGAATTATTAACTATATATTCTTGTTCTTCTATTAGAACATCTTGTGGAGTTGGCCTAGGATAGTAATACTTTCTTTGTGTAGGCTTATTAGCAAATTTTTCAAGCTTTTTAATTTCATCATTAATTT
Source organism: Flaveria linearis (assembly GCA_024085815.1). Taxonomy (NCBI): domain Eukaryota; kingdom Viridiplantae; phylum Streptophyta; class Magnoliopsida; order Asterales; family Asteraceae; genus Flaveria; species Flaveria linearis. The sequence goes on from JABSNV010000252.1 coordinate 28,516, forward strand.
TTTCTTGGTAATTATCTTTATTTATGGAATCTGAAAATTCTTCAGTTAAAGTATTGATTTTTAAATTTAAAAATCTTTCATTTACCCCCTTTAATTTTTTGTCTAGTAACTCTTCTATTTCAGAATTGGATTTTAATTTAAAATCTTTTATTTCAGGCGGAGATTGTATAGCCGGGGTGGCTATAATACCTTTCTCTTCTTCTTTATGAGAAAATTTTAAATTTTTGATCTGGGATATTAATTCATTTATTCTATCATTTATAGAATTTAATTGTTCTTCTAAAACAATTAAGCATATGTTTGTATAATTTTGTTGTTTAAACATATTGTTTATGTGAGCTATTGTTACTGGTAATGTGTTTTCTTCCATTAATTTTTGAAAAGCTTGATAGTATCTAATTCACTATCTTTTTCTATTTTGAAAGGTTGATGAGGAGGAAAAGTAGTTTTTAAAATTTTTCCATTTATATTATACTCTCTCTGTATAACAGAAATCATACTATTAGTATACTTACTTATAAACCATGGAACAAAAGGTTTGATTGCATTTTCTTCACTAAGTTCTTTATAAAAAACTTCTTGAAACATACTCGTATCTTGGTCATCAAAATTTTTTAAAAACCAATTTCTAAATAATTTCCATTGTTCTCGATTAAATTCTTCACTAATTATTCTTCTTGCCAATGATCCTTGGCTAAAATTTATTTTTTCTATTTGATTCATCATATCGAAAAATTCATTTCTGACTCGGTTAATTCCAGTTCATTAGGCTTATATACACCTCTCACTATATTATCAGAATTAATTCTTAATTCTTCTACCCTATTTTCAGGTAATTCTTCTCTTATTTGAGAAGTAGAAGCTCTAGAAGGACTTCTAACAGTGTATCCTAAAGGAGATATATGAAAATTTGATAATCTAGAGGACATAGATCTAGAGGACATAGATCTAGATATTCTAGGTCTAATCTTATCAAATTGTATCTGAACTGATCCTTCAGATGTTTGAATAATATCAATTGGATTATTATCAATATATTGTTGTTTTGGGGTACAATTATTTAGTATCCAGCTATCAGGAAATTCAATTTCTTCCCACTTTATTTTTATTCTAGTAGTATTATTTGATTTTCCAAAATTAGTTTCTATTATTATTGTTTCACTTAATGGTTTATCTACCATCTTACACTGAGGATTTAGTGTAAATAATGGTTTATAATATATTCTATAGCATATACAAATTACTTCTGACCCTGGAATATAATTATATCCATGAGTCTTAACATTTAATGTTAAAGCATCAGTTATATTAACGTCAGTTAATGATAATTGTAAATTTGCGTAAACATTAAAATAAACTGGACCCTGTGATAGGCTAGATTGAACTATCCCTAAGTTTTTCTTAGCATAAGATCAGTACAGGCCTGTGCCCTTTGGAACGCCTTTCAAACGGCTTAATAAAACGGGCTGCCATAATTCGACCACTATGCTAATTATCTACCTGTTTAGTATATAACCAGTCCAAAATTATCCAAACATTGTTTAAGAATTTTTTCTTTTCAGATCCTTTTTTTTAACTTTACATATAGGTTTATAAACTTATTACGGTTGGGTTCAACATTGATTTGATTTTTTAGCCTTCCATTAGGCTAATGAACATAGAAAATAAAAAGATAATTATTAAGTATGTAAGAGATATTACCTCTGTTATGAGACACCAAGATTCTTTACTTTGAAAACTGTGCTCCAGCAGAAATTTTATTATCAGAGTATTTTTACAAGAGAGATTTAGAGAGAAGGATTGATCGTAAGATCAGGCACCCCTAAAACTAAAGACTTGAGCTCCTTTTATAATGAGAGTCTCAAGGTACAAACAAAACATGAATAGTAAATTACAATTATTCGACTTCAATTATTTCTTTTGAAATTTTCAAAAGTAGACATTATTATGTCTCATATAATTGAACTTTAATCAATTATGTCGGCCCCATCAGCAGACTTGTCACCTCTTTTATTTGTCTTTTTCCATCTTTTCCTTGGATACTGATTTCTTGAGATCTTCGAGCATCTTATCCAGATCCTCTTCTAGAATTTCTTCATCAAACCCATAAGGGTCTTGGGATTCCCTGGAAACGTATCGTCTTCTGATTTATTGGTAGACATTTCTGAGATATGATCTTCTTGATCCTTGTCTTGGAAATTTTTCATTAAATCTTTTTTGATTTCTTGAAAATATATGGCTAACAATTCTTTTTTAGAGATTTGATTTTCTCCTTTCATTTTAATTTTTTGGGATATTTCCTGGAACGGGCTGGGAGATTCTCTCTGAGTTTTTAAGCTAATCTGCTTTGAGTATAACTCTATAGTGTCTTGAATCTTCTGTAAGGTTTCTTGACCTTCTGGGACGCCATTGTTGTCAAGCTTCATCATTTTCTTCCAAAATTTTGTATAATAAATTCTTCTTAAACAAGGGATTTGTTGGTGTGTATAACCCACTTCTGGAGACCATTTCCAGATCCATGGTATTCCAAATTGAATAAAAAGTGACACAAAGATAATCCTTCTATTAGGATTTTTTGGTGTTGTAATTCAATCAATGTGGGAGATATTTCTACCCAATCATTATAATTTTTTCTTAATAATTCTGGTAAAATTTTTACCGAAGGGCCATATGATAGCCACCATTTATATACCCAATTTGGGATGTCCTGTTTTTAAACTTCTGGACATATTTTGAAGAACCAAGAATGTTTCTTCTTTGAATTTTCATATAGAAAGGCCTTATTAAATGCCTCAATATAATCATAATAATTGAATTTAATAGGGATCCTGGTTTCAGGATGGCACATCTCTTTATCCTTTAAGGGAGATGTTCTCCATTCTTTGACAGATATTATCTGTTTTATTATAATTTTGCTAAAACTATATTCCTGGGTATTTCCAGACATATAGTGATGAATATCACAAGATTCTGTGACTTTAAGAATATTTTCATAATAAAATCTCTGCTTATATGAAGCAGCAGGGTATGACCCTTGATCTAGGTACCTTCTAATTAAGGTCCATGGTTGATCTTTATATTTAAGATCTTTAAAATCCAGGAGCAATATTATCTCCTTATTTGGATTTTGTTCATATAAGGAATCATCAGAATCTTCTGTCATAATATTGACATAAGATGAAGATGCTTCATTTGTTCCATCCTTCTTAGCTTTATAAGCCAAGAATTCTTGGAATAATTTATCATCAAAATTATTTTCTCTAGTATTACTTGCAGTATTTGCAATATTTGCGGCTATTAGCCTTTGATGGCCAATTTGACCTAGGATTCTCCCTCCATTGGGCCTCTTCCTCTACCTCTTCCATTATGTTGAAAGGGTTGTTTTCCCCTATCTCGAGGAATCATTCCTGAAATATGATCAGGCAGAAGAGATTATTTTCTCTTTTTCTTTAAGAATCTTTATTTGATTCCTAAAATGTTTTATTAATTCCATATCTTCTGAGAGCATATGAGCTCTATCGCTAGGATGTAAATAATAATCCTGCATAATATCATTCATATGATAATATCTAGTCATTATCATGACTGAGTAATCATCAATTTCAATTTGTATATTATTATAAGCTATTTTGAGTGGTCCTTTTATTTTCTTCATGGAACCTGCAAAATAAACTATGAGAAATATTCTCTTATCAAAAAATCAGGTAGACTATTATCTGTTCCCTTTTTATATATTATTTCAAAATCAAATGGTGCAAGATGAGATTGCCATCTAGCAAACATTTGTTTAGAGACATCATGTTTAAAATCTTTATTGAACATATATTTTGCCGCTTGACAATCAGTTTTTATTAAAAACTTTTGATTGTATAAATCATCTTGAAATTTTAAAACACATTTAACTATGGCTAAAATTTCTTTTGCAATCGTGGCATAATTTTTCTGACTATTATTCCACTTTCCTGAGTGGAATCTTACAAGATATTCTTGTTTATCAATTGGGGAAATCTGCTTCAGAATTCCTCCATAGCCAATATTACTGGCATCTATTTCAATAATCTTCTCCCATTCAGGTTTTGCCACTACTAGAAAAACTGCAATAGATGACGCGCATTGCGCGTCATCTTTGGGGTCAGATGACGCGCAAATGTGTGTCAAGGAAGGGGTAGTCGTAAATGAACGATGACACGCATCCGCGCGTCATCTTTGTATGACGCGCAAACGATGACGCGCATTTTATGACGTGCAAAAGATGATGCGTAATGCGCGTCAAGGAAGGGGTAGTCATAAATGACTAGATGACACACATGCGCGTGTCATCTTTGAAATTTTTATGGCGTGCTAAAGATGATACGCAATGCACGTCATAAATTTAGCTGCATTTTTAAATATTCGTTTTTATTTTTATTAAATTTACCTTCTATTTTCTAAAACAAATTGTCGAATAACACTAAAAGCGAAATCCATTTAAATACCAACAAAATTTACAAAAGTTATTAAATAACATCAACTACAAAACATAAAACAAGTCCAAATTCATTGCAATTCCAGTACCAATACAAGTCCTAATTCATTGCAATACTAATACAAGCTCAAATCTATCATTACAGACCTACATATAAATGAAATTCGATACGTAACGCGACCAGTTTCACGAACTTCATCCAATCACCATCGGTATATTCATCTTTACCTCCTCCAACCTAAGAGAAAATCAATTTCACTAAATTAAACTTGTCAATTAAGAAATATATTAAAAGAATATAACCCAAATTTCAATGTCCCACATGGCAGATTACATTACCAGCCTTTGATAAATTAAACAATCACAAATAAATAAATGGTTAATTGCATAAAAAGATAACCAAGTTTGTCCATTTTCTAGTTCAAGTGACTATCTTTGTTTTCACCCATAAAAATACACAAACTCCTACCATGTCAGCATAACATGATGTTCATAACTTGTTACCTTGGATTTAAAACAAAATAAGTTTGAGCGCTTTTGAGTAGAAACTAATATGGTTAGCTGAAATAACATTGGAACAAAGTTGGTTACTTTTTTATGCGATTACCCAATAAATAATCTACAACTACAAGGAAAATAAGAATACTTTGATGTCGTTTGCAAAAAATGTTGTCCCAAGGAGATAAAAACCAAAGATTAGTGATGTCGTGAGGATGAGAGTGGCAACACTTGTTCTACTCTTGGGTTCAGACAGCAGAGACACCTGAAAATTTAAATAAAAGTGAAATCAAAACCATAAACATCTAAGCCAATCTTGCCTCTCTCATCTACTATGTTTCCAAGACAGATGCAGTATTGACTATTAACAGCCAACCGACCGCTTTGAGAAAATAATATTGATAATTTAATAATTTTCAGAGAAAATATGAATCAACATGTTATGATACATCTCTAACTAACTCTGTTTCTGAAACAAAGCTAGGTTTCATACTCTGTTTTCAAAAGAATACATAGATACCATGATCATCAAGCATGAGTCCTTGAAGAAATAAAACCTAACCCTAACCCAAACACCAAGCCCTCCAGCCAATGGGTACACGTAGTCTGCAACATATTTTTACCAAAATCAAGTCTAATTTCCCTCTCTAATCAACTGCTTAATACCCCTTATAAACGTTGTGATCGTAAAACATCAAAGCAAAAGGCAACTCACGGCTGGACTTGTACATATAATTTTTACAGCATCTCGTTCTTCTTTTCAACTTTTAAGATCGTAGCTGTAGAAAAAAAAAGAAATAGTTATGCTTTCAGATAATGTTATAAGTTTTCACTTGTATGCATCATAAATGAAAGTGAGTTTCAGAAACACACAAGCATTGAAACAAAACAACACTTCATTTATCATGTATCTTAAACTTTGATGCCCACACACATTTCTTAATGAATCTAGCTCAAAGTTCAAAACCAAATAAATAAAACATAACTAATATATAAAAGTGTACAAGTATATTTGCAGAAAGAAGGCAAAGGCCAGAAAAAAAACCCCCTAAAATTTGAGTAAAAATTTAAGAAAGCACATTTACATCAATCATCAATGATAAAAAGAATACTTTTGTATAGCATCTGCAAGAAAGTGATCCTTAGGAAAGTTAGAGACACACAAAAAAAATGAAATACCTTGATAAAGATATTTGCAGTTCCACTTTTACGAATGCTTGGGTCCCTATGAGAATACATAATGCGAATTGCTTTCCCATTTACCACGGTGAAATTCAACACTTAATAGCCTTTGCAGCTGAAAAACATGTTGAGTAAGGCATTAACAACTTAGAACACAACTATGGCATATAGATATAACACATGTTACAGCTTAATAACAACCACCACAGGATTCTACATAACATCATGAACCTAGAACTCCCATTGATAAATATATAACAAAAGCGTATATATATCACTTCCTCAAATATCAAACACCAAGGTACACTATCGCATAACCAAACAACAAACAGAAGAGCAATGAAAAAACAGAATGCAACAAAAAGACAATGAAACCAATATCATTCTAGATAGCTTTTGGGTTAAACCTTTAAACTAACACATGAAATCCACATCCAAATACAAACAAATTCGTTATCTTTCTATTGGTAATATCAAACAATACAATGTTGACAGCAAAACAAATGATAATCATTATCTACTATGCATAACCTCTACAAACTTGTGCAAACTTATGTGGGCATGTGATCAAGAATCTGAAAAAACAAAAACAATTTTTTTTGATAAAGAACAGGATCATTCTTTCACTGGCACTGCTAGATAATATGATTTTTAATCAACATTGCATTCAAGATTCATTTAATCAGTTCTTTCAATAACAAAACATTAAGAACATATGAACGAATGCATAAATTCAATAAAAACCAACATGAATTTATGGATATATGATAGTTAATCAACAATAACAATAATAATTGTTCTTTCTCTCTCTGATCCCTGCTACATACCATTCAAGATTCAGTTCTTTAAATAACATAACATCAAGAAAATATGCATAAATTCATATTGTCAATAAAAATCAACAGAAATTTTATGGGTATATGAATCATATGATCATAATCTAAAACCAGTGAAATAATAGCACTTCTTTCTTTCTCAGACCCCTGCTACATACCATTCAAGATTCAAACCCTTTTTTTCATAAAACCAAGGTAAATACAAATCTACACATGCTTGAACAAAATCTTTTGGATGTATGCAAATGATTCAAATTATCAAACATATAACATGCAATTGCCCTCAATTTCAAGCAATTTCATGATCGAAACTTGACACACCTGCTTAACCCAATTCAGTGCACTTTCATCCAACCCTTCTGTGAACACACCTGCTCCTCTTCCTCCTCGTGATTTTTTGTTTCTCCCATTATGATGGTGGTGGACTGGTGGGCGTCAGCTGCGTGGAGGAGGTGGTGGGCGGTCGGTCGGTCGATCGGTGGTGGTTGTAACGAGGAGGGTCGCGCCGGCCTGCAGTGGTGGTGGGGGTCGGTCGATTTGGGAGATTTGGGGATTTGAGGGTGTCGTTGTAAGGGATTTGGGGAGATTTGGGGGATTTAGGGGAGGAGGAGAGGGCGCGTTGTATTGAAAAGGGGGGAAGGGTTATAAAAAATTTTAAAAATTGACATACAAAGATGACACGCAAAAATGCGTGTCATTTTTTCTTAAAATATTTTAAAATCCGACATATATTTTATGATACGCGTAAATGCGCGTCATCTTTTTTCGCACGTCATCTTTTGCGCGTCATCTATTAACAGTTTTCTAGTAGTGTGCTATCATTAAGCATGGAAGATTTTTAACATTTTGTTTAATCTTTTGTACTGCCTTAGTATGAATAGATGACCATGGCAGTGGATTTTTCTTTAATCTGTCATATAAAACAGCTGTATCTTGAACTAAATTTTTATAATATGGTAAAATATAATTTAAACTTCCTAAAAATCTTTGTAACTGAGTTTTATCAGTTATTTCATCAGGAAATTTAGAAGCAAATTCAATACTTCTATTTATTGAAATAATATTTCCTTTTTCAATATTATGTCCTAAAAATCTTATTTTTGTTTGGAAAAGTAACATTTTGGCCTAGATATTACTAAACCATTTTGTATGATTATATCTTTAAAAATTTTTAAATGTTTGAAATGAGTTTCAATATCTTTTGAGAACACTAAGATATCATCTATATAGACAATTATAAAATTACTGAAATGAATAAAAATATCATTTATTATTTTCTGAAATTCACTTGGAGCATTTTTAGCCCAAATGGCATGACATTCCATTCATAATGACCAAATGGTACTGTAAAGGCAGTTTTATATCTGTCTTTTTCATCTATTTGGATTTGTCAATATCCAGATTTTAAATCAAATTTTGAAAATATTATCACATCATTTAATCTATCTAATAGATCTTTTTATTAGGTATAGGATACCTAATCCATTTTAAAACTTTATTTAAAGGTTTGTAGTTTATTACTAACCTGGGTACTCCTCTTTCTTGCTCTGAATGTTTATTCACATAAAAAGCGGTACATGACCATGAAGACTTTGAAGGTCTTATTAAACTTTTTTCTATTAAAGTTTTTATTTCATTTTTACATAATTCTAGATATTCAGAATTCATTTGACATGGTCTTGCTTTTGTAGGTATTTGATTCTCATGAAAGTCATTCTCATATGGGAGAGAAACTATATGTTTCTTTCTATCCCAAAAAGCATTTGGATGATCATTATAAATTTGTAACGAGAATTGATCTTGTATTAGCTTTATTTTTTCTTGTAATTTAGGATTTTTTAATCTCTCTTCTATTGTAAGAGTATTTATTTCTTGTTTAAGAAAATTGATTTGATTTTGTTTTGCTTGAATTAATGATTCTTCAATATCATTTATAAATCTATGAATAGGTTTGTGAACAAATTGAAAAGTTATTTCTTTTCCTTTATAAGTTCCCGTAAAAGATTTTTCATCAATATGTTTTATTGGGAATATCTTATTCCAAAATGGTGTACCAAGTATTGTTTGGCTAGTTAGATTTTTTACAATCATAAAGTTGTTTGGAATACAGACTTTATCTTGGCAAATATATGCTTGAGGTAATTTATAATTTATAATCATCGGTTCTCCACCAGCAGAACTAACTCTATGAGTAGTCTTATAAAAATACTTAGCAGGGATAATACCCTCTTGAACACAATTTAAATCAGCTCCACTATCTAGTAAAGCCACTAATTCTATTGAATAATTTTTTTCTATTAATAACTTAATTTTTATATACCATTTATGGGATATAACCATCTCATCTATGGATAAGAATTTTTCATCTCTATCCAAGGATGTTAAAAATTTCCTAGAGTGTAAGGTCCCGATCCCTGGCACCTCACAGTTGGCCATTCATCGCATTTCAACATACAATTTATATTTACTAAGTAAAGTAAAGCAGCGGAACTAATAAATTGTACATTCTCATTTCATCATAAAAGCTTTTACAATACATTACATCGTTGATTCGATTACAAATACAGCTTTCTTTTCATTGCCTAACTTTACTATGATTGTCGTGGAAGCATATAAAACCGAGGATTTCTTAAGTAATCCCATTTATGTGAATCCTAAACAATCATAGGGTCATATACAGTGACCTCTAGTATAGACACTTTATGATTTTCATCATAAAGAAGGTTCCTTAAGTAATCCCGTTTATCAGAATCTTTAAGGAAGGGTCCTTAAATAATCTTGGTTATCGGGATCCTCAAGGAACACTTGACACTTGCATGCAACATAATGTGTTGCATGCATTATAAGCCCGCATCCTATTGTGTGGCAGCATTATCAAAAGGAGAATGCCATCCCAAAAGAACTGAGTATTCACCTCGTGCCATCCCCAGCAACACTACCTGCCCAACTGGAAACACATAAAAAGTCAGCGTTGCTGAGTGAGTTCTAGTTTTATAATAAACATAATAAATTTCCATTAGAGACCGTTATTTCACATGATCATACATCATACGTACACAGAGATAATATTCATTATTATTTTCATCATTCGTTATACATCATTGTCTTTAACTTCTCATATGGATCCTTTCAGGCTTTACCCACTTCATAGCACTCGGCTATGATTACTGTGGTCGAATGACAAGGATCCCGTTTCATCTTTGCTTGCACATTGAATTCCTTTTGTACCAATACCATATGCTATACCCCGATCGGTCTTAGCTACTGGGCCGAAGTCAACAAATGAACAACAAAACGTATGCCACAGTACTAGTAGGTAAGCGGTAGAGGTACCATGACCATGGTCAATCACAAAGAAAGACCAATCGACTTATTCAATGCTTGCAAGACTTAATTTGTTCATTAATTAATGCATGTATTCATCATCATCTTTCTTTTCATTTATTTGTTAATGCATGCATTCATCATCATGTTCCTCATTCATTAACTTTCACTTTACGTTACATAATACTTCATTCGTTCATTTCCATAATTCGTAAAGTTTCAGAAAGGTAAACATACATAATCATAAGGAACATACACATAACATTCATTCATCATCATACAAGGCATCATACATATATAGTATACAGCAGGTATACCCATGCAACATCATCATCATCATGCCTACGTTACTCGTTTACTCGAATAAATCAGATCTTACTAAGCTTATTCCGCATTTCATAACCTGGTTCATCCGCATTTGTCTGGTCATCCGCATTTGTCTAGTCATCCGCATTGGTCAATGCGGATGAGGAATGCCTTATCCGCATTTCATTCTTTAGTACATCCGCATTTCATGCCACTCGCATTAATCAATGCGGATGAAGAAATACCTTTACTATATTCCGTATACTACCCGCATTGGTCAATGCGGTTGAAGAATGCCTTGGCCATTCTTCCTGACTTGTCCGCATTAGATAAATGCGGCTGAATATTCCCATAACCGCATTTGTTGGCCCATCTTCATTTGTTAATGAGGCTGAGCAAAAATGCCTTGACCGCATCTTTTTCCTTAGTCATTCGCATTTGTTGATGCGGATGAAGCCTGCCTTAACCACATTTCGTGGGCTGCCCGCATTAATTTGATGCGGTTGAGTATGGTGACCTGCCCTTAACCCGTGCCATTTCTACAATCCGCACATCATCTTAACAAACATTAACACTGATTTATCATATCAGCTACTTAGAATCAACTAAACATCATGCATATCATAAGAATAACTTCTAAAACATACATCAGCAGTACACATTCGGTCTACATGCTGAAATTTGTCTACTTGTCTTAGAAATCTTAACTACATTAAGTATAGCAGTCCAAGCAGACCATACACACACTCATACTCATACGTATATACACACATTGAGAGCTCACGGCTCGAAAACAGTTTCACTATGTGTTCCAGCCCCAAAATCGTTCAAAAAATGCGTAAAAGAAGGGGTCTTAGAACTCACATTGTGTTGCTGGGTATGGCTTCTTCAAAATCCGTAGCCGTGAGGTCTTGTACCGCGTATCAGTCTTCTTCTTCTTCTTGTTCTTACTCCGAAATCTAGTGGTCTGCTCTTTCTCTCTCTAGAACACTTCAAAGATTTGGGGGTTATGAGAAAAGAGTGGGCAGCCTTCCCTATGTATATCGGATATTTTCTTTTCTTTGTACTTTTTACACAAACCCCCTTCTACTTTTCTTTTCTTTTCCTTTCCTTCCAAAATTCTTTCTTTTCTTTTCTTCTTATTATTTCTCTTTGTCTAATCAAAATTTCGGGTGTTACAAGTCCACCCCCTTATAAAGGTTTCGTCCCCGAAACCTGTTATTCCTCGAACAGATGTGGGTAATGTTGTCTCATTTCCTCTTCAGTCTCCCACGTAGACTCAGATCCCTTTCTGTGCTTCCACTGTACACGCACCACGTTGGCTTGCCCGGATGGTAATGGATCTCACAATCAGATCCCTTTCTTACTCAGATCCCTTTCTTACTCAGGCCTCTCCTTTCGGCTAAGGGCATCAGCCACCACGTTGGCTTTGCCCGGATGGTAATGGATCTCACAATCATAGTCTTTTATCAACTCCAACCATCGCCTCTACCTCATATTTAAATCTTTTTGCTCGAAGAAGTACTTCAAGCTCTTGTGGTCTGTGAAGATGGTGCACTTCGTTCCGTAAAGGTAGTGCCTCCAAATCTTTAACGCAAAGACCACAGCTGCTAGCTCCAAATCATGAGTAGGATAATTAACCTCATGAACTTTCAGCTATCGAGATGCATAGGCTATCACTTTTCCCCTTTGCATTAATACACACCCCAACCCCGAGTAGGAAGCATCAGAATAAACCACCAAGTCTTCGCTTCCATCGGGTAATGCTAACACAGGAGCTTGGGTCAACCTCGTCTTCAATTCTTCAAACGCCTTCTCTTGAGCTTGACCCCATACAAACTTCACATCTTTTCGGGTCAACTTGGTCAGTGGAGAAGCAATCTTGGAGAAGACTTGAATGAATCTTCTGTAGTAGCCCGCCAAACCCAAGAAACTACGGATCTCAGATGGCGTCTTTGGAGACTTCCATTGCATTACTGCTTCCACCTTTGCCGGATCGACCATAATCCCCTCCGGATTAACCACGTGACCCAAGAACTGAACTTCCCGCAACCAAAATGCGCACTTGGAGAACTTGACGTACAATTTCTCCCTTCTCAACGTCTCTAATACTTCTCGATCGGCATGCTCCGGTTCGCTTCTTGAATAAATCAGGATATCGTCAATAAATACAATCACTGATTTATCCAGCATCGGCCGACACACTCGATTCATCAAATCCATAAAAGCAGCTGGCGCATTAGTCAAACCAAATGACATGACAAGAAACTCGTAGTGACCGTAGCGCGTACGAAAAGCTGTTTTAGGGACATCCTGCTCTTTCACTTTTAGTTGATGGTAGCCCGATCGAAGATCTATCCTTGAAAACCAACTGGCGCCTTGAAGTTGATCAAACAAGTCATCGATTCTCGGCAAGGGGTATCTGTTCTTTACCGTCAACTTATTCAGCTCGCGGTAGTTGATGCACATCCTCATACTACCATCTTTCTTCTTTACGAACAGAACCGGAGCACCCCAAGGCGAGATACTTGGTCTAATGAACCCCTTATCCAACAGCTCTTGCAACTGCTCCATCAACTCTTTCATTTCCGTCGGGGCCAATCGATACGGTGCTTTGGCGACAGGTTGAGTACCCGGTATCAGGTCAATCTGGAACTCGATCTCTCTATCAGGTGGCAATCATGATAAGTCTTCCGGGAACACGTCTGGAAAATCACGCACAACCGGAACATCAGAGAGTTGTGGTGTTGGCGTTTCCACATCCTTCACATAAGATAAGTAGGCGTTGCACCCATGCCTCATACATTTTCCCGCCACCGCCATTGAGATCACCTTCGGAATCGTAGTAACCCGATCACCATAAACCGTCACTGAACTACTGCCGGGTGCTGTCAATTGAATCATCTTCTTGCGACACACGATGTTCGCCTCAAAGTCCGCCAAGCAATCCATCCCAAGCACCAAATCGAAACCACCCAAGGTCATCGCAAACGGTCTAACCGGAAATTTGTGGCCCTCCAATTCAACATCACAACCCTCTATCAGCTCAGAGATCCTAGTAGACTTACCTATGGCAGTTTCTACATCAAAGGGCACATCAACACGTCTACTATTAACAGACAGCTTAGTACAGAAGGCAGCAGAAATAAAACTCCTACTGGCACCGGAATCAAATAATACAGAGGCTAAAGTTTGGTTCACCAGAAACGTACCGGACACAACATCAGGGTCCGTCCTGGCCTCCTCCTGCGTCATCGTGAATGCCCTGGCCCTTGCTCTCGGTTCTTCACCTCCCGTCTTCTTCGCCCCTGATCCCTCAGCCCTCGGCTTTTTGCAGTCTCTGCTCATATGACCACTTTCCCCACAGTTAAAACATTTGCCTAACCGGCAATCCTTGGCCATATGCCCTGTCTTTCCACACTTAAAGAAGATATTTGATCCCCACTTGCACTCACCCGCGTGCTCTCTTCCACATTGGCCACACTTCCTCCACCCAGATCCTGACATGACCACACGGCGGTCATCTACCCTTGCCTTCTTGTTACTCGTCGAAGTATCACCTCGACCAAACCTCTTCCCCTGCCAGTTTCTCTCGCCACCTCCCTTCTTACTAACCTCAACCTTTACCACCACAGCCCGTTCGTCATATAACCTCCCAGCCAAATCTACTGCCGACCTAAAGGTGCTCGGTCGAGCAGTAATCAAATGCCTACGGATGTCAACTGGCAGCCCCTGAATATACCAGTTGATCTTTCAAGACACCGGCGTTACCTGATCCGGCACCAACCGCGCCATTTCATTGAACTTGGTGGTGTATTGTTGGTGGGTCATCGTCCCCGCCTCCAACTGCAGGAACTCTCTCTCGACTTTGTCCATTTCCCGATGAGGACTGAACTCCTCGATCACCATCCTTTTTAACTCGGCCCACTTCATTTTCCCTATGGCCCTGCTACCCTCGGCTTGGACTATATTCTCCCACCAGCACAAAGCGGACCCCGTGAAAGAGTGGGTAGCAAACTTCACCTTCTTGTCCTCCTGGCAATCACTAATATCGAGGACGGCCTCCATTTCTCTCACCCATTGGTGAGCATCAGCCGTAGTGCCAGTACCATCAAAAGTAGGGGGCTTGCACCTCATAAATGCCCTGTAGTTACAACCCCGTGTTGTCTCCCGTACCGGATCCTCTTCCTCTTCCTCTTCATTATCAGATAGAATCGTTTCCGGCTCTTGTTGTCCCTGTCTTCCCGAGGACCTATTCCTCTCTTTTCTTTCATCTTCCCTGACAGCCTTAATTACTTCACTCACCACAGACGGCAAGATCATCTGCATGACCTGATGTACTTCTTCGACCACTGCCTCTTTCACCGAGGCTCTCAAGTTAGCGCTCTCATCTACACCCTCCTGATGAGGAGTATCGGGTTCTTCATGAACCACTTTCTCTACCCTAGGTCTTCCTCTTGTGGCTCGTGGTTCAGCACCACGTCCACCACCGCCTCCACCCTAGGAAGCTTTGGAAGATCTACCACCAGCCATTTTCTACCTCACACTGAGAGATTCAAACACCAACATGGTCATTCAAGGAAATAGCTCAGTTTATGTCAAGTATGGTAAGTCCCTAATTACAGTGGCCAGCTGTGATTAGCCACTTACTCTACTCTTCGCACCCCGAGCATCACCCGTCCTGACTACATTAGTATCTAAATCTAACAGTACACATAAATTACATCACATACACACATAATACCAGTTAATCTTTAAGAAAATACTTGATGGCACGCAACTACTTAGATGGCATTCTCTTCCTTTCTGTCCCATTCTCAGTTTAAGTTTAGGTTTCTTTTCGAAAATTTACCTATTTCACTTAAACTTTAGCTCTGATACCAACTTGTAAGGCCCCGATCCCGGGCACCTCACAGTTGGCCATTCATCGCATTTCAACATACAATTTATATTTACTAAGTAAAGTAAAGCAACGGAACTAATAAATTGTACATTCTCATTTTATCATAAAAGCTTTTACAATACATTACATCGTTGATTCGATTACAAAATACAGCTTTCTTTTCATTGCCTAACTTTACTATGATTGTCGCGGAAGCATATAAAACCGAGGATTTCTTAAGTAATCCCGTTTATGTGAATCCTCAACAATCATAGGGTCATATACAGTGACCTCTAGTATAGACACTTTATGATTTTCATCATAAAGAAGGTTCCTTAAGTAATCCCGTTTATCAGAATCTTTAAGGAAGGGTCCTTAAATAATCCTGGTTATCGGGATCCTCAAGGAACACTTGACACTTGCATGCAACATAATGTGTTGCATGCATTATAAGCCCGCATCCTATTGCATGGCAGCATTATCAAAAGGAGAATGCCATCCCAAAAGAACTGAGTAGTCACCTCGTGCCATCCCCAGCAACACTACCTGCCAACTGGAAACACATAAAAAGTCAGCGTTGCTGAGTGAGTTCTAGTTTTATAATAAACATAATAAATTTCCATTAGAGACCGTTATTTCACATG
Organism: Flaveria linearis; assembly: GCA_024085815.1. Classification (NCBI taxonomy): domain Eukaryota; kingdom Viridiplantae; phylum Streptophyta; class Magnoliopsida; order Asterales; family Asteraceae; genus Flaveria; species Flaveria linearis. The sequence goes on from JABSNV010000252.1 coordinate 44,653, forward strand.
ATCATACATCATACGTACACAGAGATAATATTCATTATTATCTTCATCATTCGTTATACATCATTGTCTTTAACTACTCATATGGATCCTGTCAGGCTTTACCCACTTCATAGCACTCGGCTATGATTACTGTGGTCGAATGACAAGGATCCCGTTTCATCTTTGCTTGCACATTGAATTCCTTTTGTACCAATACCATATGTTATACCCCGATCAGTCTTAGCTACTTGGCCGAAGTCAACAAATGAACAACAAAACATATGCCACAGTACTAGTAGGTAAGCGGTAGAGGTACCATGACCATGGTCAATCACAAAGAAAGACCAATCGACTTATTCAATGCTTGCAAGACTTAATTCGTTCATTCATTAATGCATGTATTCATCATCGTCTTTCTTTTCATTTATTCGTTAATACATGCATTCATCATCATGTTCCTCGTTCATTAACTTTCACTTTACGTTACATAATACTTCATTCGTTCATTTCCATAATTCGTAAAGTTTCAGAAAGGTAAACATACATAATCATAAGGAACATACATATAACATTCATTCATCATCATACAAGGCATCATACATATATAGTATACAGCAGGTATACCCATGCAACATCATCATCATCATGCCTACGTTACTCGTTTACTCGAATAAATCAGATCTTACTAAGCTTATTCCGCATTTCATAACCTGATTCATCCGCATTTGTCTGGTCATCCGCATTGGTCAATGCGGATGAGGAATGCCTTATCCGCATTTCATTCTTTAGTACATCCGCATTTCATGCCACTCGCATTAATCAATGCGGATGAAGAAATGCCTTTACTATATTTCGTATACTACTCGTATTGGTCAATGCGGTTGAAGGATGCCTTGGCCATTCTTCCTGACTTGTCCGCATTAGATAAATGCGGCTGAATATTCCCATAACCGCATATGTTGGCCCATCCGCATTTGTTAATGCGGCTGAGCAAAAATTCCTTGACCGCATTTTTTTCTTAGTCATCCGCATTTGTTGATGCGGATGAAGCCTGCCTTAACCACATTTTGTGGGCTGCCCGCATTAATTTGATGCGGTTGAGTATGGTGACCTGTCCTTAACCCGTGCCATTTCTACAATCCGTACATCATCTTAACAAACATTAACATTGATTTATCATATCAGCTACTTAGAATCAACTAAACATCATGCATATCATAAGAATAACTTCTAAAACATACATCAGCAATACATATTCGGTCTACATGCTGAAATTTGTCTACTTGTCTTAGAAATCTTACCTACATTAAGCATAGTAGTCCAAGCGGACCATACACACACTCATACTCATACGTATATACACACATTGAGAGACTCACGGCTCGAAAACAGTTTCACTATGTGTTCCAGCCCCAAAATCGTTCAAAAAATGCGTAAAAGAAGGGGTCTTAGAACTCACATTGTGTTGCTGGGTATGACTTCTTCGAAATCCGTAGCCGTGAGGTCTTGTACCGCGTATCAGTCTTCTTCTTCTTGTTCTTACTCCGAAATCTCGTGGTATGCTCTTTCTCTCTCTAGAACGCTTCAACGATTTGGGGTTATGAGAAAAAGAATGGGCAGCCTTCCCTATGTATATCAGATATTTTCTTTTCTTTGTACTTTTTACACAAAACCCCCCTTCTACTTTTCTTTTCTTTTCCTTTCCTTCCAAAATTCTTTCTTTTCTTTTCTTCTTATTATTTCTCTTTGTCTAATCAAAATTTCGGGTGTTACATAGAGGTTTCAGGATTGTCTATAATCTCCTTCATCTCTAAACTTCTTTTTCTTTCTTCTAGTGTTACATTTTTTCCCTTAAGATTCTTAATTTTTACTTTTAGATTATCAATCTCTATTTTTAATTCCTCAATATTGATAGAATTTCCAATCTTATTTCTCTGACTTAATTGTCTTCTAACTTCACTTAAGGTATATGGCTTAAAATCTTCAACGGCTATAGACGTTGAAGCTTTATCCTTCCCAATTATCTGAGAAGTAATCCTTTCCCTGATTTCATTATCTTCTATGGCTTTTAACAATTCTAAAATATCATTAGAAATAACATTTATCTCCATATTCTCAAATTGAGCTATTATTTGATAAATGTCTACTTCATTATCTGTGTCTGATTGACAACATTCTTTTCCTGTTTTACAAGGAAAACATTCATCATCTGAAGTTATTAAATCTTCTTCTTCTAATATATTTAATTCTTTATATGAAGAGTTTTATGATTCTGAATTAGACTTGGAATTGATTAGAATTTTAGATAATGTATCCTTCAATTCTTTATCTTCAATATTATTGAGTTTTTTCTTTACCCAACAAGTTTTTGCTTTATGACCTGGACGACCACATTTTTTGCATATTATATAAGGTTTATAGGGTTTATAATCCCTTTTTCTTTTGGATTTTCTTTCTTCTCTTTTTTGTTTTCTTTTTTGTAATTTTTTATTTCTTTGAGAAGATATTAGATTCTTTTTATTATTATAACTTTATCTGATTTCTTCCATACCAAATTGACTACAAAATTGACCTAATTGTCTCTTTTCATTAAGAGAATGTTTTTTAATCTGTTGATTAAGTTTTATCTCATTACATAAGGCTAATCCTTCCTGAACACAAGTTCCTATTAACTTGCCATAAGTATAATCTTCATAATTAATACTTACCTCTCCTTTCCTAAGGTTTTTCCTTACCCTTTCTGCAAATAAAGGAGGTAAACCGTCAATAAACTTAGACTTCCAATGAGTACTATTAGACTCTAGGAGTTCCATAACTCTACTTAAGAAAGTATCTTTATACCATCTAAATGATATAAGAGTTCTACATCTTAGATTTTGTAATAAAGTTCTGATATTCTCAGAATTATCTGACCATCTTCCTGTAAAATGATCAACAATATTAACTACCAGTGTATAAACTGCATTTGGAGTTTGATTTCCATTTTCTTCTTTGATATCATTTAATATATTATTTTTATCTGCTTCCGACAAATAATTATCCCACCAGACTTTTAGTTGGCCAGTAAATCCTGCTATTATCATTTTAGCAATATTTTGATCATAATTACCATTACTTTTACAGATAGTACTATACATCATCATTCTATGTACAGTATCTGTAATTTGTTTATCAGTTTTGCTATCTATGTTCCATTCATAGATGTGTTTTCCATGATATGAATTATTAACTATATATTCTTGTTCTTCTATTAGAACATTTTATGGAGTTGGCCTAGGATAGTAATACTTCCTTTGTGTAGGCTTATTAGCAAATTTTTCAAGCTTTTTAATTTCATCATTAATTTTTTCTTGATAATTATCTTTATTTATGGAATCTGAAAATTCTTCAGTTAAAGTATTGATTTTTAAATTTGAAAATCTTTCATTTAGTCCCTTTAATTTTTGTCTAGTAACTCTTCTATTTCAGAATTGGATTTTAATTTAAAATCTTTTATTTCAGGCGGAGGTTATATAGCCGGGGTGGCTATAATACCTTTCTCTTCTTCTTTATGAGAAAATTTTAAATTTTTTATCTGGGATATTAATTCATTTATTCTATCATTTATAGAATTTAGTTGTTCTCCTAAAACAATTAAGCATATGTTTGTATAATTTTGTTGTTTAAACATATTGTTTATGTGAGCTATTGTTACTGGTAATATGTTTTCTTCCATTAATTTTTGAAAAGCTTGATAGTATCTAATTTCACTATCTTTTTCTATTTTGAAAGGTTGATGAGGAGAAAAAGTAGTTTTTAAAATTTTTCCATTTATATTATACTCTCTCTGTATAACAGAAATCATACTATTAGTATACTTATTTATAAACCATGGAACAAAAGGTTTGATTGCATTTTCTTCACTAAGTTCTTTATAAAAAACTTCTTGAAACATACTCGTATCTTGGTCATCAAAATTTTTGAAAAACCAATTTCTAAATAAATTCCATTGTTCTCGATTAAATTCTTCACTAATTATTATTCTTGCCAATGATCCTTGGCTAAAATTTATTTTTTCTATTTGATTCATCATATCGAAAAATTCATTTCTGACTCGGTTAATTCCGGTTCATTAGGCTTATATACACCTCTCACTATATTATCAGAATTAATTCTTAATTCTTCTACCCTATTTTCAGGTAATTCTTCTCTTATTTGAGAAGTAGAAGCTCTAGAAGGACTTCTAACAGTGTATCCTAAAGGAGATATATGAAAAATTGATGATCTAGAGGACATAGATCTAGAGGACATAGATCTAGATATTCTAGGTCTAATCTTATCAAATTGTATCTGAACTGATCCTTCAGATATTTGAATAATATCAATTGGATTATTATCAATATAATGTTGTTTTGGGGTACAATTATTTAGTATCCAGCTATCAGGAAATTCAATTTCTTTCCACTTTATTTTTCTTCTAGTAGTAATATTTGATTTTCCAAAATTAGTTTCTATTATTATTGTTTCATTTAGTAGTTTATCTACCATCTTACACTGAGGATTTAGTGTAAATAATGGTTTATAATATATTCTATAGCATATACAAATTACTTCTGACTCTGGAATATAATTATATCCATGAGTCTTAACATTTAATGTTAAAGCATCAGTTATATTAACGTCAGTTAATGATAATTGTAAATTTGGGTAAACATTAAAATAAACTGTACCCTGTGATAGGCTAGATTGAACTATCCCTATTAAGGATTGCTAATAATCTAGATTTCTACCATCTCTTAAGGCTGCTATAAAGCTTTCTGGTAAACCCTCTAAAGTTAAAGGCTTAAATGCAATTTGCACTACTCCAATATGGATAAATTTATATTTATCTTTTTTATATCTTGCTAACTCTTTATTATTTAAGAGTTTTTTCATCATATCCTCTTTATTAAGAGCAATTGTTTCTTCAGTAGTTTTAACTACTTGTTTTAAACTAATTTTTCGAAAGTTCCAAGCTTATAAACTTGTTTATAATCTATTTTTGGAATTGTCCATTTATTTAATAATTCTAAATTGTGAGGAATATCATATTCTTCTTCAATACTGTTTTTAACAGTATCTTTATTTTCTATGATATTCATTTTGTTTGAAACAAATCAATGTTGAACTTCCCCAAAATAAAGTTTATTCACCATTGCTCTGATACCACAAGGGCAGGACCTTGTGGGAAAATTAAAAATAAAACCCAAATAATAAAAACTCAAATAAACTTTACTTTAAAAATTTATTATATAGAATCTGAAAGTAAAAACCCTTAAACATGTCCAAATCTTCAGACCTTGGTTCATTTTTACATATACGTCAACTAGCAAGTTTTTCTTAGCATAAGATCAGTACAGGCCTGTGCCTATATATATATATATGTATATATATGTATATATGTATATATGTATATATGTATATATGTATATATATATATATGTATATACATATATATATGTATATATATATATGTATACATATATATGTATATATATATATATATGTATATACATATATATATGTATATATATATGTATATACATATATATATATATATATACATATACATATATATATAGATACGTATATATATATATATGTATGTATATACATATATATATAGATGTATATACATATATATATATATACATATATATATACATACATACATATATATATATATATATATACATACATATATATATATGTTGTATATATATGTATATATATATCTATATGTATATGTGTGTGTGTGTGTGTTTTATATATATATACACATACATACACACACACATATATATATATATTTATATATATGTATACATATATCTATATATATATATGTGTGTGTGTGTATATATATATATATGTCTGTGTGTGTGTGCGCGCGCGCGCGTGTATGTAGTTTTTATATATGAAAATACCTATTTTATAAGTATATATACATATATCCTTGGTAAAACATATTATCTCTTTTCTTTCTCTCCTTTTCTTGGATTTTTCCTACAGTGAACTCCCTATGACTCTTGTAATGTATATTTGTATTATTTAATTTATAAAGTCTACTTTTATATTCAAGTCCCATAAATACATATTTAGTAATATTGTCACCTACTAATCTTTTTAACTCATTCTCTAAACTAACCTAATACTTAAAGTTATGAAGTCCATATTTTTATATTTAAAGTCTCATGTCTAGATTTTTAACCTTATTTGTAAATTTAGTCAACTTGTCATAACCCATGAAATAACTTACTAGATAAACTTTTAAAAATATACCCATGTTCGTAATAACACTCGAACCAAATCTATTAAAATCCATACATACCTTAACCTATTTAAAACCTTTTGGAGTTTTTACCACATCTTTTTACTTTTGTAAAATCACCAATAATTTAATCAACATGGACATATGTACACTTACTTTTTAATATAAGGAAACAGTAATTATGCTCTTGTTAGTATGTGTTGGGTGATATATCAACATTGTAACTCTTGGTTGTAAGAACATCATTTTTAATAAAGATAATATTTCTGGATGAAGATAGTTATATATTAACTAGTAGATGGATAAACATGATGAAATGAAAGATATATAGATAAGTAGAAAGTGTTCTTATTAAATCGATTGACCACTTCAAAATAATTTGATCTTTAACAATGACACTTGAGACACATAAGATTTATGGAATAAAGTTTAAAAAATGATGGAGTAGTGGTATGTGTTGGGCTGAGATTTTGAAGGAGGAAGAAGTGAGAGAGAGTGATGGTTTAAGTATAGGTGAAGTGTAAATAATTTACCTGCATATTACAACTTTATCACTTGGTAAAATTCAAACATCATATGGGTTTTGAGTGGATGTTGTTCAACAAGTGAAAAGGAAAAAATGAGATTCTAAATGGGGTGTGGAACCAAGTGTCTTTTGTCATGATTTGAGGAAATCTATCAAAGAAGAAATCCTTAACTTCACAAAATCAAAGAGCTTTTTATGAGAAATTGGTGAGAATGGACGTGGGGAGGGGCATAGGAAATGGCTACAAGGCAGGGGTATGGTTTTGAATCTTATATAGTATTGGGTATTTTAGGTGATATTTATTGTATTATGGAGTTTTTTTTTTAAATATTTTTGTTTTTTACTTTTTAAAATATATACAAATATTATGATAGCATGTATAGTGTCATATATTTTAGTTTTGATGAAACGTGAATAATATGTCATTTGGGTTCTAAAATATTTTGTAACACTTTAGAGTATATATTAGCACGTATATATTAATTATCACTAGGGCTGTTCACGAGCCGATCCGATCCGAGCGAAGGTATGCTCGAAATCGCTCGGATTTAAAATCGAGCCGATCGGATCGGATCGAATTTATAAAATCGAGCGGAAAAGTCATGCTCGTGCTCGGATCGAATTTAACCGAGCAGCTCGGTTTCGCTCGGTTTCGCTCGGTTTTATAACAAATGCTATAACAAAATACATACCGGCTCCGTTTAGCTCGGTTTTTCATTCATTCAAGAGTTTCAAGTTCCAATAACAAACCTAACAAGTTAACAAAAAAACCATACGAAATAAAAGTTACACAAAATATAAATTCAAACACATTAAGTTCTAAGTCAAACTTTTATACAATCTCTTGTGATAGTTGATCTACTTACTTTCTGATATAATGGATTATTATACTTCATTAATTGATTAAACCAGTGATACTCAACAAATGAGAAAGGCAACTCATGAGATATGATCATTTTTGCAATTATTTCCCTGCACTTCATTTGATTATAACTCCCAGTTGACTCAAAATTGACAAAACCAGTTTTATTATCACTACCAGTTGAGTCAAAATTAATAGTACCTTTCTTATTACCAATCGATCTTTGGTAATACAAACAATCTGTGAGGTGTCGCTTAAGACTTGTTGTTGTACTCGAGCTTCCTGCTACATAGCTATGCTTACAGTGAATGCACTGTTTTTTCTTCACCATTTTTCCTTTGTACATACCATCAATGTCTGCAAAATGTGGATGCACATCAGAAGAATTCTTTCTCTTCTTTGTACACACATCATTCTTATCTTTCAGTTCATCAACTAGCTCGACACTTTCTCCGTCACTTAGCTCGACATTAGAAGTCTCAATTCCATTCGATTCTTTTTGAGAAGACATTCTACACATATGACAAATAAACAAAAACAAACTTAGTTTGAAGGATTACATTTAACTTGAAACACTATAACTGACACTACCAATCTGAAACTTCATCTAAATTAACTTCAATCCCACTTTAAACCCTCAAACTACCATAATCTGCATCATAATCCACAAAACAACAGCAAAAAACAAAACTTTACCTTCCAAGCAACAGAGAACCCCAACTGCTGAGCAACAGAGCTCCCAAGAACCCAACAAACAAAACAGAGTAAACCAGCAAAGGAACCAGCTTTCACATCCAAACAAACATAAAAAACCGCATAGATCACAGTAAGCAACAACCCGTAGTTCGCAACCAACCATTGTGGATGAAGGGGATGTCCTTGTCTTGTGGATGAAGGGGATGCCGACAGTGGGGTTGTGGATGAAGGGGATGCCGACACTCCGACAGTGGGGTTGTGGATGAAGGGGAGGCGATGGAGGGCTGTGGATCAGTGCATGAAGAGGAGGCGATGGGGGAAGGGTTGGTGGTAAACGTATGAAGGGTTTTTTTTGATTTAGGTGATTAGGTGAAGGTATTTTAATTAAAAGTTAAAAGAAAACATCAATCTCCAATTTAAATATTATACATAATATATATATAATATATGTATTTAAATATTATATATTATATATATATATATATACATATATTATATATTCGAGCAAACCGAGCGAGCGTCGAGCGAGCGGCCCTTTGCTCGTGCTCTGCTCGTTTATAAACCGATCCGAGCCGCTCTGCTCGTTTACAACCGAGCAGAATTCAAACGAGCATTTTCCGAGCATTTTCCGAACGATCGTCGAGCGATCCTCGAGCGTCGAGCAGTTTGGACACCCCTAATTATCACCAACATCCGTGTCTACAGGTTGTACCGCGTGTAAACTAGAAATTGCGCCGAATCACCGATGCATGGAATTTGTTATGCATGAAATGAATTCAAATAATTGGATATCAATTGAAATTCACGTATGATATGTGTAATTATGACAAAGACGGGGTCGGGTATTGACCTAAAATTATCGGTTATCATAGACCGGGAATAGTACAAGATAGATTTGTAACGGAAGACAATGTATTTTTTCAAGATCTTTTTTATAACTCCTAAGAGAAAGATAATTCTTTCTGAATGACTCATGATATACTTCTATTCACTGCACATGTAGCTCGTAGGATTTGAACCCTTAATCTTTTAGATAAAAGAGAAACATCTTACTATTAGGATGTTTCATTGAAAACCCTAATTGAAAGATGATAACAGATAATTTCGATCAATTTGAAACCCCCACTACGGTTCGTTGCCACGTGCTATAATCCTCAAAGCTACACATTCTATGAATATCTCATACTAGTTCAGGTCATGTTCTGAAACTAGTGCTTGTGATTTCAATTTTGTAATGATTTTTGAGCCTAAGATTAAATTTTGATAAGTCTATTGTTAAGTTCAAAGGCGTTTATGTAATTATATGTTTAAAGGACTTATAATGTAACTCTGGTATGATAAGGGACTGTTTGTGTAACTTAGGTTAAATAATATTTATAAATATTTTAACCAGAAACTTTGTTAAAATGAGTATACAATATAAAATCATTTAACTTTATTTTATCTACAAACCTTAAAACATCATCACTACCACCACCCTACACCATCTTGTTCCTCAACCTCATGACCTGAAAACTTTATTAAATGATTGAATTTTTGCTTACATTTTACTTTTTTATTACTTTAAATAAACTGCACGTATGGTCGCATCAATTAAAATAGAGTTAAATACATAAATGGGTCCACTATTTATAAAAGAAAAATTTGGTCACTAGATACAATTACCTTTTAGTTTTTTATTATTTTAAGTAAATTACACAAATTGTCTCTTTAACTAAAATAGAACTAAATACATAAATGTTCTCTCTATTTATAAAAGAACATTTTGGTCATTTTGTACTGATTTTAACGAAAAAGTTAACAGAAGTTAGTACTAGATCTAAACTCGTTACAAGATCGAAATCACAAACCTAAAACTTTTTAGTCAGAATAGTTAATATTCAAATATATTACTTTCAACAAACCACATGTATTAACTCTAAACATTAATTGAGGTGGTACCGCAAATGACCACTGTAGCGACCATTAGGTGGTGTTTTTTGTTTTGAAGGAGCGATAAGTTTTTTTTGGAAATGGGTTTAACTATAAGAATTAAATATTTTTTTACAGTCAATGGTAGCGCCTTGTGTTTTGACAAAAGAATTATATTTATTTTGAAGTGGTATCGCAAATGACCACTGTAACGACCATTAGGTGGTGTAGTTTTGTTTTGAATGAGCGATAAGTTTTTTTGAGAAATGGGTTTAACTATAAGAATTAAATATTTTTTTACAGTCAATGGTAGCGCCTTGTGTTTTGACAAAAGAATTATATTTATTTTGAGGTGGTATCGCAAATGACCACTGTAGCGACCATTAGATGGTGTAGTTTTGTTTTGAATGAGCGATAAGTTTTTTTGAGAAATGGGTTTAATTATAAGAATTAAATATTTTTTTACAGTCAATGATAGCGCCTTGTGTTTTAACCAAAGAATTATATTTATACTTAAATAGTAAGATTGGTGTTATTTGCCACCGACCCTTTCTCTCCCTCAACTTTCAAATTAATGCACTTTTACCTCATAATACCTTTTTTAAAACTTTATAAAATGTCACTTTTACCAGCTCAAGTTTCTATAGTTTTGAATTTACCTCTGTAAAATCTACTTTAAAAACAAGTTTCTTGCATTCATACTCTTATGTACATGTCGATATAAATTCAATTCGTCTACGTTTTCAAGTAAATTTTGTTCAGAAACAAGTCGGGTCAACAATAAAACATTTCCTTGCTATTTTTAAATACGGTTTGAGTGGTCGATGTCTTGACGTTTGTCTACGTTTTGAAGTAAACTTTATTAAAAATTGAGTAGAAATAAACGTTTCCATGCTTATTTTTATTTACGATTTAAGTTGTTCTACGTTTCGACGTAAGATTTTTTTTTTTTTTTTTTTTTTTGAAACAGAATAGGCCATACATAACGTTTTCATTTGATTGTATAAATCCAAGTTACTCTACGGTTCAACGTAAATGTAGTTCGGAATCGAGTCAGGGTGATTATAATCTATAATTTATCACGTCGCTGTGTGTGCTTTTTTATATTTATGTTTTGAATTGGTCTACGTTTTGACATAATTTTTATGTATAAAATAGAGTCGGTTCTAATATAATATGTATTTATTGAATGGTATAAATTCGAGTTACTCTACGTTTCGACTTAAATTTAGTTTGTAAACCAGTTTAGTCAATTGTAGTTTATATTTTCTCGTGCTACGTACGATGCCGCCGCAACGCTGGGTGGGTTAAAAAACTAGATATATATTAATATCAATTTATGAAAAAACTAGATAAAAAACTAGATATATCAGTTTCTTTTTAATTTAAATCCAAAAGTAAACACATAACAACTGTTACATCCTTATTACAAGAAAGAGCGAAACATAGAAAGACAATTAATTACACACGAGAATATTCGTGGGTTTTTAAATTTAAATAGTTTTATATATAAAGGATAAAATAAATCTCTCAGAGAGAAAAAAATCTTGTGGATACAGATGTCTATGGATAACATAACTCAGCACACATACCATGCAATGCAACTCCCCCACCCCCACCCCCCACCCCCACCCCCACCCCCACCCCATGTAAATAACGACATTTCATTGACTCAACACTACAACTTATCAGAAACAATGGCAGTATCACTCTCCTCCACCATAGTCCGGCAGCCACATGGCGGCTCTGGATTGGCTCCCAGGGACTGGCGGCCGGTCAACGGAGACTTAATGGGCAAGAAGCTGATTTTCAGTCAGAAAACTCAAAAGAAAACCAATGTGAAATCAAGCATATGCATGACCCTCACCACCATTGCTGCAGGTGAGGCTAAGGTGAGTTCTTGTTTAAAAAAAAACAAGTCAAAGCCAAAATTGCTTCATACAACTAACTGATTTTTTAACTTGATGAACATGATTGTGCAGTTGAGGGACCTTGATATGGAGAGAAGGGACCCAAGAACCGTTGTGGCGGTTATATTGGGAGGCGGAGCGGGTACTCGCCTTTTCCCTCTCACAAAGCGCCGAGCGAAACCTGCTGTATGGATTTTTTTTTTTTGTTGGAATCGAGTGATTTATGATAATGCAGTTAATTGATGTATGGTAATTATAGGTGCCAATTGGAGGGGCCTATAGGCTAATTGATGTGCCAATGAGCAACTGCATAAACAGTGGGATCAATAAAGTCTACATTTTGACTCAGTTTAACTCTCAATCACTCAACAGACACTTGGCGCGTGCTTATAATTTTGGTAATGGTGTTACCTTTGGCGACGGCTTCGTTGAGGTAATGTTGATTCTTGTTAGATGTGGTAAAATGGGCGGTTGGGCTGGCTGCGTAATGGGTCAAACGGGTAACTTTTTGAAACATGGGTTGGGTTGTGTTCTATCCAAACAGTAGCTATCCATAACTTTTAAAATGTTGGATAAACAATGTGTGTAACACATTATGATTACCAAATGAATTTAGGTTTTATGCACCAAAAGTGCACTATTGATGCTTTTAACCCAATTGACGGGAAACTTTTTTGTTATCTTTTCTTGTTTCTTTTTTCTTTCACCTCATTGAAGTCAATCATGACCCGAATCGAGCCTTCCTAAGTAAATGGGACGAGTAGATATTACCACCTCAACTAAATTCTAATGGTCATCAGCAATTATGTGATTTCAGGCACTATCAGCAACTCAAACTCCAGGTGAGGAAGGTAAGAGGTGGTTCCAGGGTACTGCAGATGCGGTTCGCCAGTTTCATTGGCTGTTCGAGGTACCTGAAACTAAATATTTATGTTACGGTCATCATTTGACTTTGGTCAAACTAAGATACTATTATAAACACATAATATAACTAATCTATGCATATGCAGGATGCAAGAAGCAAGGATATTGAGGATGTTCTCATTCTGTCTGGAGATCACTTGTACCGAATGGATTATATGGACTTTCTTCAGGTGAAATGCGATAACCATAAAAAAAATTTAAGTTACTTATAGAAGTTTATAAAGATTTTCGTATTAAATCTTATTTTTTTGCTTTTGTAGAGCCACAGACAAAGTGGTGCAGATATTACAATTTCTTGTCTGCCCATGGATGACAGGTTATTTCTGTTTGTATTCCTTACAACATGAAAAAACTGATATATAAACTGATACGAAAATAATGATGGTTATGGTGATATGAAACATATTTGTTTAATATTTTTTTATGTTATTTACACTTGACAGTCGTGCCTCGGACTTTGGATTAATGAAAATTGATGGGAAAGGAAGAGTTGTTTCATTCAGTGAGAAGCCAAAGGGAATGACTTGAAAGCAATGGTAAACTTAGAATCAACTTAAATCAGCATCATAAAACCATATGAATTTTATGGTTACATTTGCCCTTCAGGCGGTCGATACAACAGTTTTGGGATTGTCTAAAGAAGAGGCAGAAAAGAAGCCATATATTGCCTCCATGGGAGTATATATTTTCAAGAAGGAGATCCTTTTAAATCTTTTGAGGTAGTGACATATCGATACATTCGTACCTGTGGCACATAAGTGCTTTTGTTTTAACTTAACTTACACGAGGAAAACTGGTGAGTTATGCAGTTTGTATGGAAACTACTGAACACATTTGTAATGGTGAGTTATGCAGTTTGTAATGGAACCTACTGAACACATTTCGCCTGTTACAGAAAGTCAGAAGCTATAATGTTACAATAACAATTTGAATATAATAATTCAGGAGTTTCTATGCTAAGAATAGACTTTGTGACTTTTAAGTTTTGACCTGTTTCCTTTTAAGCAAAATGTTTTAGTGTGACCCGTTTTAGATAAGAAACAAGGTCTAGATCATCATGCTTTTCAGTTTCAGTGAGTGACTGCTTGTCTTCACATGAATTAAATGATAAACAATGTTAATGAATTTACAGATGGCGTTTTCCCACAGCAAATGACTTCGGATCAGAGATTATCCCTGCTTCAGCCCCAGAATATCACATAAAGGTTTGTTCAACCCCTTCTCAAATCAAAAGCATTATGATGCTCTAAGATATAAGCAAGTTTAGTAGCTTGTGTTATGCTATAGCCCATATGCCTGAACTAAACAAAAAAACAAATGTACCTAGTAATATCTCACTCATATATGAAAAACAAACAAACAGGCCCGAACTGGTACAATAATGATGCGCACACGGTTTTATTATATGTATATATACCTATATATGCATGTATGTATGCATATGAAAAATATTTATGTATATGTCCATATATAATTGTAGCCACTTGTTGCATACATAAATATTTGCTACCAATTGGGGCTGGTAGTTCAGTCTTTGTAGCCACCGGCTGCATGCTGAAACTAATAAAGATCAAATTGACCAGAAATGTATGTCTGTTACAATTAAAACTGCCAAAATTCCAATGGCAGGCGTTTTTGTTTAACGACTACTGGGAGGACATTGGCACAATCAGATCTTTCTTCGAAGCAAATCTCGCACTTACCGAACATGTGAGTTGATTCCTACTTCCATTGGCCTTTAGTCTCGTGTTTCTTTTATTTTATTTGGTAAGTTGTAAGGAGAAGGATAAATAGTAATATTATACATTGTATTTAACAAAATGCATATATGAAAACTTTAAGCATTTTGAATGGGTATATATGATAGTTTTTTGCAGTAGTATTTGATGAGGTAATAATTGGTTCCCATTGTTTTAGCCACATCTACAAAATCTCAATAATATCTAGTTTGACCTGAACCCATTTTGGCCCGTTATCCGACGTCATAACTTAGGACCTTTGCATATTTGGTTTATATTTACCTATTTCAACATCTGATATTGAATTGCAGCCATCACGGTTTAGCTTCTATGATGCAACTAAACCAATGTATACCTCCCGAAGAAACCTGCCACCATCAAATGTTGACAACTGCAAGGTTAGTACTAGTACAGATCATATTCGGTATGAAAATGATTTATGTGCCTTACTCTCTTCCTTCACAATGTTATGCAGATCGTTGACTCAATTATATCACATGGTAGTTTCCTAACAAATAGCTTCATTGAACACAGTGTTGTTGGCATTCGGTCAAGAATTAATTCAAATGTTCACCTAAAGGTTTGTTATTGCATTTCAACTAATATTTACTAATCTGATTATGATTAAGAACATCCATAATAACTTTCTAAAACACACGTTCAAATACACACATAGCTTTACATGTCAGGTTCGCAAGGTTGACCCGTTTAACATGTTTATCATTATACTTCTTATAAAATATATTTTATATCATCCTTTTTTTAAACGTTCAAAGAAAAATGTAATTGTGTCATATAGATATGTATGTTTGATTGAAAATTTCCTATTTTAGATTATTTATAAGCAAAAGAAATAAAGTAAAATAAGAATTCAGGTTAAGAAAAGTTCTGTCCATGTCAACTTGTGAATACTTGTGTCATTTACAGCCTAATGTGCATAACATGATAATCTGGTTCACGCGAACATGACATGTTTAGCACCCCTACATCGACACTAATCCATTAACTTATAAGTCTTCACTTTTTGAGGAAATCACAGCAATCCTAATCCATTGACTAAAAAGCATTTTTTGATTGCATAAACCAATGCAGGACACTGTGATGCTCGGTGCTGATTACTATGAGACGGATGCTGAAATTAAATCTCTGTTGGCTGAAGGCCGTGTTCCTGTAGGAATAGGAGAAAATACAAAGATCACGTATGCAATCTAAAACTTGGCCCATTTTTTCCAGTACGTTATTGATTAATTGATATTTATTTTGATACCTACACATTATTGATATATATTTTGCAGAACTTGCATCATTGACAAAAATGCCAGAATTGGAAAGAATGTAATCATTGCAAATTCAGAGGTAAGCCCATAATAAAGAGGTGTCAAAATGGGCGGATCGGGAAGGATGTTCAATGGGTCAAAACAGGTGATTTTTGTATAGGTTGAAACAGGCCAGGTCGGCAATAAAAAACAAATTTAGACAACCTTAGAAGGTTTTATGCAAATCTTCAAAAACAAAACATTGGTTATAGATTCGGTTAAAGTCCACAACCGAACCAACTAGACCCATGCTTGCACGTAGCTTTAGTCACATATACTTTGCGAAAGAGAAGACGCTTATAATTCAATGGAAGAAGAACATGAATGAGCAAATAACAACTCAAATTTTGCATAAAATTACAGGGCATACAGGAGGCAGACAGATCTTCAGAAGGATTTTACATTCGATCAGGTGTAACGATCATATTAAAGAATTCGACAATTAAGGATGGATTAGTGATATAATGCATTTTTTCTTCTCCTGTTTGAGGATGAAAATAAACATTTATATGCAGAGAAAAGAATCAACAGGCTGCTTGCTGGCATCACTGCCAATCTCTGTAAATGTGAATACATTACAACTTCTGAAAAATATTCAATTTTGGATTGATGATGTGAATCAACTCATCAAGCCTATGGTCATTTGGCTCCTACTTTATACATGGTAGCAAATTAATATATATCGGACCGGGTCACAGTATTCTTTTTACATTTGCTTCAACTACTATACTGGCGACAATATAGGGGTCAGGCTATAAGAAAGTGGCGACGTAGAAAACAACGCAAATAGAATATTTGGCTAGCTGGGTGCACCCACGGAACCCCCTCCTCTATTCCACCCATGAGCGATTGAGCATTAACCCATAAACATATAATTTAACCTAGAACAAGGATCAGCATTGAGAATAACCAATAATGGGGATATATAATGATCTCTGATATTAATGTGGGTGTAAAGTGTGCATTCGAGGTTTCAAAATAGTTGTGAATGTATATTTTTGTAGAAATGTTTGCTTCTGCTAACAAATAATTTGGCCTGACATAGTTTGATGGAAGTGATTGTAGTAACTAGTCAATTAGTTAGAGCTTTTCGGCAAATTACAAACAATGGTGTCTATTTTCCAAAAAACAATTGTCGAAGTTGATTGAAGGGATGTTTACTAATCGTTGAAACCAATCAAACTGTTTGAACCAAAGCAATTCAGTCAGTTGAGCCGGTTTAAGATGTGTACAGTGTAGTTCACGGTTAGAAAATTGGAACTTGCTACGTAAACTAAACTGGCCATTTACTTTAATAATTTATTATTTTATCCAGAATATGCGGCTACGGATATATACAACCATGAACCATCTTTTATCATTTCTAAATTGCATAAATATGAAAATAAAGTTTAAAAAACCAGGTTCAAGCAGCCCAAACCACAAGAACGAGCCGTCTTGGACTTTCCAGCCAACCCAGCCGATTTGGTTTATCATATTTTGAAACCATAGTTAGCGATTCAGCCTAGTAATTTTGTCAAAAACCAACCAACCCAAACCATGAACATCCATACTTGGCGGGGCACGTCCCAAAATAGAAGTTTTACAAATCTAACCCGGTTCAAATTACAGCAAGTGGATATGCCAGATTACTTGCATCACAACTAAGCACAAGGGAGAAATTAGCAGCATGGAAAATGAGAGATTAAATTATATTAAACTGACACAAGAATAATACTTACAGAAACAGCTCATCACATAGAAACATTAATTCATTCTCAAATTTTTGCAGCACAAACCGTTCCTCTGATGTTATTATGCTTGTAACTACACATTTATTTTCCGCAAATGGTTTTCTACCAGTTCTTCCAGCCCGATGTAGATAGTGTACTGCATCTTTCGGTAAGTCAAAATTGTATATGTGGGTTGTATCTGGCAGGTCAACGCCTCTACCCGCTATATCAGTTGCCACCAGAAGATATGATCCACCTTGTCTCAGTTCCTGTTCAGTTATTTAACTTAGTTGACTAATATCAAAACAGGTCAAAAAAGGCGCATTTTTAGCGGACCGCGTCGGGTTGGGATAACCCATAAAACTTTTTTCCCTTTCTTCTAAAAATTATTTATGAATATTAGTCAATTTGTATGAAGGCTGCCCAAGTGTGTATCTTGTGTATTTATACCAATTTTTACCATAAACATGTCAAATGACCAATATGACCTTATGTTCTTTGATAATTCAATGCTATCTTTGATGAACTGTCAACATATTACATAATAAAATTGCTTTACTTTCAAAAAAAAATTATGTGGTTTTATGCTTAAAGAAACCACAAGTAGAATCGGTTCTCAAGTAAATTAGTTGAACTTTTCAGTATATATTCATTAACATGAAGAAGAGACACGGCTATTTGGTTATTCCATGGTCCTACTTTTACAAACAGATAACAGAAGAAAGTAAAAGTGAAAAGAACGGACAAGGGTAAATTGGTCATTTTATGGTCTCACTTACAGAGAAAGAAGCTGCTCTAGAGTTGAAATTTAACTTTTCCTCTAAAAGCAGAACTTCATGACTCCCTTGGTGGGAATTCTTTAAGACATCAATTACAACAGTAGTCGCAGGAGGATTTCCAGCCTTCTTGGACTTCTCAGACTGCAAGAAAATAAATCATTTTTTTCTAATTAAGCATGAAATTTAATAAATTTAAACATTATCAGTGTAAGAAAAATCCAGATTGCACTCCACTTCGGACTATGAAATCATGCTAAAAAGAAGTCAACAAAAGTCAAAATAGAAATGCCATATTGCACTAACCTGTTCATTAACAAAAATTATGGCAGACTTGGGTGCATCAGATTGCAACAAGGACAATAATGCTGAATGTTTTTCACTTCTATGGCATATCTGACAACCATTAATGTATTATCAACAAGGCGATGACATATTTCACGCTTTAATACTACCAAAATTTATTAAAATCTATGTTTAAAATTTTTTTTGAAAGGTTGTAACCAGTAAATAGTTTTGGCCCGTTACATCACCATTGTAATTAGTTTAATACCTTTGATGCTCCAAAATATTACTTTTTTTACTAAGTAATAAATGTTGAATTTCTTTAATAACTGTGAGAACCATATCTAATTCATCAATTGACTCACCAGAAATCTGTGCTCTAAACGTGCAGGCATTGGCTGAACAGGATTTGCATGAATATGAGCAACATCAGCCTGTTGTAACAACCAAAATTCACATGAATATTCAGAAACCAGTGACCAATCGTTAATATAAATACAAAATTAAAATAAAATGATATCCTCCACCAAACCTTGGTCCACTTGTGCTGTATACAGTCATATAAAAACCGTCTGTGTTGAGGAATTGATGCACTAGCAAATATTGTATGACGATTGCTGATTGATGAATAGGATATCAATAGCTTTCGAAGAGAGCTAACTTGATTCGAAGAGTTAAACATGAAATCAACCTAAAATATATCAAACCAGGTGTAATTTGTAACCAAATTCCTGAGGTAATTGGGCAGAATGAAAATAAGGATAATTTCGCATATATCCCTGAAAATTTGCAGAATATAATATTTACCCAATAAAGAAAAATAATATCATATATAAACAATCTCGATGGTTAAATTTTACATTACCCCTTTCATTAAATACAATCTATTATATGAACCATTATAAACATCTCTCTCATTACACTCCAAACCCTCAAATCTTTTTTTTTTGGTACAGCCCAAGCTCTCATATCTTAATGCTTGTTTTGGGTAAATATGATAGTATACCAAGTTTTTGAGGGGAATATATGAAATTATGCCCAAAAATGGGAATATATGAAATTATGCCCAAAAATAATGTGAATATATACCTCGTCAATTACTAGCACACGCATTGATTCTAGTTTGATCATATGTTTCTCAAGCATTTGGCACAAGCTTCCCAGGGTTGCAACAATTATTGTAGGGGGCTCAGCCTGCAATTGTTACAATATTTTTGTGTATTTCTTTTTTAAAGGATTAGTAATACTTTAATCCAAAACATATTGGATCAAATAAAAACGTTATACCTTTAACCAACTTTTCTGTCTTTTCAAAGTTCCCCCATCTAAAAGAGCCATAATCGTGCATGGTTTATTTTCCAGTACAGGTTGATCAGACTTTGCTGCTAGCATGCGAGCAACTTTTGCAACCTTTAATTATTGAAAATTATAAATCTTGCCACAATGCTTGATGCATGATTAATAATGTTAACCTCTATATTATTTAATTTAATGAATGAAATCACCATCAATTGGTCTTACTTGCATACCCAGCTCCCTAGTTGGTACCACAATCAATGCTTGTACTGCTGATCTTTGAGTGGTTATTACTGAATATATCAATAACAAGTATGCCAAGGTTTTCCCTGAACCTGTCTGAAGCACCACAAAATAAATCAAGAAAACTAATAAATAAATAATCCTCCCTTTATATATCTTATGCACTTATATACATATAGAAACTCTAACAGAGGTGCTTTGTCCTGTGTAGTTGGCAAACTACATGATCCTTTGCTCCCTTATTACTTGTGGAACATTTGTATTAGGGAGGAGGCGCCCTCGGGTACCAGCTCGGGTAGGCGGGTACCCGCGCGGGTACACCGCCGCCACCCTTGCGGGTACCCTGGTGGGTAGGAAGGGCTGGGTACAAGTCACCGAAGAAGGACCCGAGTGTGAATGACTATATAGCCGTTATTTCGACCGTTGGAGGAGTGCGACCAAGTGTCCAAAAAAAAAGTTTTTTTTAGCTATAAATACTCACACACATACATACTATTATTTACACAAACTCAAACAAAATCATACAAACACAAACAATTACACAAACACAACAATGTCCGATGAGTATCCAAATTTGTACATTCCCTAAAAACATTTGGATTCGTTGAATTCGAATGATAGCAGTTTATATTTTATGAAAAATCTTGTTGACAAAGCCCTGAAGGATACGACAAGTAGTTCTTCTAAAAATACGATTAACAAACATTTCGTTGACGGGTCGTGTAACGGGTATCGGGTATCGTATACGTCAAGTAATAGCAAGTAGTTCTTCTAACAAACATTTGGATCGTGTAACGGGTCACGAGCTACTTATGAACGACTATTTCGTTGACGATTCGAAATACGATTAACAAACATTTTGAGGAAGGTATCGTATGTCGAATTGTTTATTCTTAAAAACAGTCGGCGATGTCGAATCAAAAGAAGAATGGTTCCAAGACTGCCTTAACGGGAGGATGAAAAATAGTTTCACCCCGTTACAAAAATGCACATCGGCGGTCAGAAACTCACAACAAGTAACACCCAGACGAGTATGATGAGTATTTATGTATGTCTGCTCACACTTCGCGTGAGTGTCTACAATTATCAAGTTATATGATAGGGAGTTCCTTCGTAGACCTACAAGCCACAATAGGGCTATACAAAAAGTTCCTTTTTGTACCAAGTTATTTTTAGCCATGCAACACGGTTATCTTTGCAGAAAAATTCCTTTTTAGGCAGACCATGTACCAAGTTATTTTTAGCCAATTTATTCATTGTTTTAAAATTCACATGACACATGCGTTTATGCCATAGTGTTGACTCATCACTATCAGCTTTGGAAAGAAAGCATGATACTTCACCCATAGGAGAAGCATTGTTCATATCTAGCTTGTACATATCCCCTTTCCTGGGAGATCTAAGAAGCACTAATTCCGGAGGAATTGTCATCCCTGGTCTGAGGATAATGCACACATGTTCTGTGAAAAGCATTTGATGCTTTTGATCACAGAATTAAAAAACACTTAACAGATTGTGTTCAAGCTGTTTGACAAAGTGAACTTTGTCAATGTATATTCTGCCATTGGATATACTTCCTCTGCCAGAAATATATCCTCCGGCCTCACCTCCAAATTGGACAGCCCTCCATCATAGTTCTGGAATTGTTGAAGGAGAGATCTGTTCCCTGTCATGTGCCTGGAGCATCCACTATCTACAATCCAGACATTGTTGTTCTTGTCGAATGGATGTCCCTGCACATAAGATGAGATGGTTAGTTTTGTTTGGAAGCCCAAGCCTTGCTGGTCTTGGGCTCTTCCAAGGATAATGACATAATTGAACCAAAAGATATGCATTGGGGTTCAATAGAGGTCGTTGAAGAAGAGCTTTGGGCTGCAGCAAGATCTTCCAATCCATCCCTTGGTTGATCTTTGAGGATGAGCTTGTTGAAACTTTTGCAGCATGGTTTTCTTCCGAATCTTCTTTCTTTTCGGAAGAAGCCTTCACCACCTTTTCTTTCGAAGCAGTCTTCTTCTGGGATGGTTTCAAGGGAGCTTTCTTGTTCTTCCGAACTTTAGAGGCTTTGGCTTCCGAAGCCATTTTCCCTTCGGAAGAAGTGCTTTCTTCCGAAAGCAACTTGGCTTCCGAGACCAACTTTCCCTTTTTCATCATTTGGACCGTTTGAAATGGTCCAAATGAGAAACCTTCCCTGACTCCTTCTTTTCTAACATTATTTGCATAATGTGTGCTTGCTGGATTGTAGTAACAATCTTTAGCCATGTGGTTGTGCAGACCACACATTATGCATGCAATGTTAGTCTTTTGGGAATTTGAAGGTTGCTGTTTCTTGGACTTCTTTTCTTCATCAGCAACTTTCCCTTTCAACTTCTGATCCTTTGGTAGGACAGGAGTGCTGGTACTACACTCCTTTCCTGAATCAGAAGTACCTACCACTTGGAATCCAGCAGAGATGAAGACACCCTTTTGCTTTGGGTCAATCTTCAGCTTGGACTCTGCAACCTTCTTGACAATCCTTCTAGCAGCTTTAGCTCTGCTTTTTCTTGCCTTGGTGGTTAGGATTTGATCTTCACAGGTGGAGATGAGTGTATCTTCCTGTTTCTCCCCTGTGGTGGCCACTATTTTTGCCTCATCCTCTGGTTCTAATGGAGAAGGGTCAGCAGTTGGAACCTCTTGCTCTTCAGTACCACATCTAGGTAGTCTGATAGACTCATAAGAGTGTGGTTGAGCTATTTCATTGGTTCCCAACCCTTCTTTGTTTTGATAAAACATTTTGGAATGAGAGGATGATGCAAGAATAGCTTGGAAGTTTTGCTCAGCAATAGCGACAGTTTGGATATCAGATCTTTAATTTGAGTCTTGTAGTTGGTCTTTTCATGTTTTAAAAGAGACACAGTTTTCTCTAATTCCTCAATTTTCTTTTGATAGTCAGATTCAGCTCTTTTAAAATCAGATTTTAAGATATTTAAAGACTCAACATCAGATCTGATTTTCATATTGTAATCCTTATAGAGTTTAAATTTAGCAATACAGGCAGCAGTACAAAGATGTTCATATACCTGATCATTATCTGTTCCGGCCATGAGTGCTTGAGCGGGAGTCACATCCTGTACCACGAAGCTCCAGTCAACTTCTTGAGCTATTGCAGCTGTTTCAGTTGACTTTTCTTCATGCTTTGAAGCTGAGGGATGTGTGGAGGCCTGTGGGGTTCCCGGGTTGTTCTTGGGAGCCTTGCATTCCCTAGCAAAGTGACCAAGTTGGTAAAGTGACCAAGTTGGTTGCAGTTGTAACACTTTGCTTTGCTCTTGTCAAACCCAAACTTGCTGTTGACAGGGTTTTGAGGGAATTGCCTTCCAGTTCTCTTGAAGAACTTCGCTCTGTAAGTTAAGAGAGCCATCTGTTGGACAATGTCCACATACTCCACATATCTGGACTGAAGCACTCAAGATCATCAAAGCAATATTGAAAGTCACCAGAGTGTCCACTTCTAGAGACAGGCACAACTATCCTGAAAGGAGTTGTGTTGAACCTTTTGAGACTTTGGAGTCTCAGGTAGAGTAATGTAGGGTCCACTATGTGAGTTGTCAGGGTAGCACAGCAACTGATGTTGTGGTTCTGTGATTTCCCTTTCAACCACATGAAGGACTGAACTCAGTTGATTATTGGAGTTGCCAGAGGAGTTCTGCATGTTCATCTCCATTTGGAATGCACTTAGGATGCCATACAACTTTGTGAGAGAAAGAGTTTTAAGGTCCGAAGTTCTCTTGATTACAACACAGTAGTGTGTCCATAGTTTAGGAAGAGAAGACATGAACTTCCTAACTATGTCTCTATTCTCAAAAGGTACTCCAATATCCACCAAAGTATCCACTATCTCAACATACCTGAAGTATTGTTGAGTCAAGGTCTCTCCATCCTTGAAAGTGAAGTTCTCAAACTGCTGCTTTAAGAGATCCTTCTTGTTCTCTTTAGTTTTCTTGGATCCTTCATACATGAGCTTCAGTGCATCCCATAGATCTTTAGCTGTCTTGCACTTCTTGAAGCCTCTGTAGATGGAGTTTGGAAGAGCAGTTTGAAGAGAAGTCATAGCCCTTTGATCAAGCTCTATTCTTTTCCTATCTTCTTCTGAGTAATCATCAACATCTTTTGGAATAATGCGATTACCAGTGGCAGAAGTAGTGCTTGGTATGAAAGGACCATTAACAATGGAGTCTCACATCCTTGAGTCTTGACACTTGATGAAGCCTTCCATTCTTGTGCACCATGAGTCAAAATCTTCAGGGGTGACCAGTGGGGACTTAGTCATGGTACCAGTTTCCATATCAGCTTTTGAGAGAGCGGCCATTTGAGTGAATGGGTTGTAGGGAGGAGTGAAAAACAAGTTGATTTGGATGGTTATATCACTCAATCAAGAGCCAAAGCTCTGATACCAATTGCAGGATCGGTTTCGGTCACTCAACAAGTGGTTTCTTTCTCTCAAACTCACCTTGAACAACACTCAGAAAGAGTCCTAAGAAGAGTTGATCACAATATAACAAGTATCAAGTGATAATAAACACAGGAAGTAAATTTTCAAGGTACTTTTATATATTGATTCTCAACTCAAAGGATTACAAGACTCTTACAAGGCACAATCTATCTCTCTATTGAGTTACAATGAGAACTATATATAATACTACCTACAGCCGGATATACTTTGATCTCAGCTGGAAACCTATAACCAAAAAGCCTATACTACAAGACTATAGGTTAAGGTATCTCGAATATATTATCTGAGATTTGGTAGTCAGGACATGTCCCTGACTTACCTTTTGTCATCAACTAAGGTTGGTAACATGTACTATCATAAAAAGGTAAACAGTAGAATAAAGTATGGTCAACAACATGGCTCTTTGAGAAGAAGCCATGCTGTATCAGAGGTCTGCAGCGGATTGTCAAAGACCATACTTATGTCTACTGGTCATAACAATGTCTTCCGAAGGTTAAATTGCTTCGGAAGTATAACTTCTTTCGAAGTCACTTATACTTCGGAAGACTGCTTCTTTCGAGGCTTGGAGTCTTCTTTATCTTCGGAAGTAGACTTTGTCTTCAGCTTTTTCTTCAGACTTTGTCTTCGGAAGTGTTCTTCAGACTTTGTCTTCAACTCTTTCTTCAGACTTTGTCTTCGGAAGTGTTCTTCAGACTTTGTCTTCGGAAGATAGTCTTCAGCTCTTTCTTTCAGACTTTGTCTTCGGAAGTGTTCTTCAGACTTTGTCTTCGGAAGATAGTCTTCAGCTGTTGACTTCAGCTGTTGTCTTTAGCTGTTGACTTCAGCTGTTGTCTTTAGATGTTGACTTCAGCTGTTATCATCAGCTGTTGACTTCAGCTGTTGTCTTCAGCTGATGTCTTCAGACTTCGGAAGATCTCATACTTAGCTTCGGAAGCCTTTGAATGTAGTACCAAAATTGACTATGTGAAGTGGTTTTGGTTGCACCAGCCTTATAATGACCCAACAGTCTGCTCACACTTCGCGTGAGTGTCTACAATTTTTTTACAATGCGATTATCAAGTTATATGGTAGGGAGTTCCTTCGTAGACCTACAAGCCACAATAGGGCTGTACAAAAAGTTCGTGGCTCGAAGCTCGCTCGAAGTTCGCTCGAAAAAAGCTCGAAAAAAGATCGGCTCGAAAAAAACTCGTATTCAAACGAGTCGACTCGGCTCGGCTCGAATTCTAAACGAGCCGAACTCGAGCCAGGGTTAGCTCAGTTCGAGCCCGGCTCGTGGCTCGGTTCGTTGGCTCGACTCGTGACTAGGTGCATAAAATAATGATTATTATTTATATATATATATATATTTATATAGTATAATAAAAAATATTATTATTACTACTACTATTAAACAAACAAACAAACAAACAAACAAACATACCCAGTATATCCCACTCAAGAGTAGAGTCTGGGAGGGGTAGTTGGTGGCGAGTCTTTCCTCTATCTTGGGGGATTGAGAGACCGCTTCCAAATAGACCCCAACTCAATAACAGAAGCAATAGCAATAGCAAGCAATAGCAAGTAATAGCAAGCATTTTATATATCGTACAACACATAGGTAAATAACACATAAAGATTTAGAAAGTCCATACAACCAAATACACGGCGTGTTTCATCTAGAAAGGGCTTCATTTATCCTCCCTATCCACAGATCCCGCTAAAAGTCCTTACTTTTAATTCTACGCCTCCACTCACTCCTATCCTCGATCATGTGCTCAGAGAGGTGCAAGTCTACCATATCCCGCCTAATTATCTCGTCCCAAGTCAACCTAGGTCTTCCTCTACCCTTTCTACCCTCTACGCTGATATTCTCTACTGTTCTAACTGGTGCTGCCATGGGTCTCCTCTTCACATGCCCAAACCATCTTAATCTTCCCTCTCGTATTTTATTTGTGATACAAGCCACCTGTAGCTTCTGTCAAAACACGTCGTTTCTTATCCTATCCAGTCTTGTGTGTCCACACATTCACCTCAGCATTCGCATTTCCGCGACCTCTATTTGTCTCTCGTGCGATTTCTTTATGGCCCAGCAGTCTGTTCAGTATAACATAGCTGGGCGTACTGCCACTCTATATAGTTTTCCCTTTATTTTTGTCGAAAACCTCTTATCACACAAAATCCCTGATACTGCTCTCCACTTGGACCATCCTGATTGAACACGGAGGGCTACATCGCTGTGTATCTCTCCGTCTTCCTGTACGTACGAGCACAGGTATTTGAACCTAAACGTCTGTGGGACCGCCATACCCTGGATGCTGATTTGGGTGTCCTCTTCAGCTTCACCCGCTAAAGTTACAATGCATGTATTCCGTCTTAGAGCGACTTATCCTTAAACCTCTGCGCTCTAGTGCTGCTCTCCACTGTTCTATCCTCTCGTTAAGCACCCTTTTAGATTCTGATATTAAGACAATATCGTCTGCAAACAGCATGCACCACGGGACTGCCTCTTGCATAGACTTGGTCATCTCATCCAACACTACTGTAAAGAGGAATGAGCTCAATGTCGAACCTTGGTGGAGTCCCACTTCCACCGGGAAGAATTCTGTGTCTCCGACTGGTGCTCGCATACACGTTTTTGCCCCGTCATACATATCCTTGATTATTTTGATATACCTCTCTGGTACCCTTCTAAGCCGTAGACTTTCCAAAATGAGTTGACGCGGAACACTGTCATAGGCTTTTTCTAGGTCAATAAATACCATATGGAGGTCCCTTTTCTTTTCTCTGTATTTCTCCATTAGTCTCCATATAACGTGTATGGCTTCTGTTGTAGAGCGTCCTGGCATAAATCCAAATTGGTTTATCGCTATCTGGGTTTCGCGTCTAATTCTCGCGTCAATAACTCTTTCCCATAGCTTCATCGTGTGACTCAATAGCTTTATTCCCCTGTAGTTTGCGCAACATTGTACCTCTCCTTTTTCTTATATATGGGGACTATGACACTGCTTCTCCACTGTTCTGCATCTTCCCGGTCTTGAAGATAGTGTTGAATAAGTCTGTTAGCCATTGCAGGCCCTCATCTCCCAGACACTTCCACACTTCAATCGGTATGTTGTCTGGCCCTACCGCCTTAGCCCTTCCCATTTTCTTCAGAGCTCTCGTAACTTCGTCGACTATGATGCTTCTACAATAACATTTGTTTTGTTGCGTTGTTTGAGTTGTTTTATCGATCTCAGTTTGTTAATTAGGGCTTCTTACGTTGAAAATGTTATCGAAGTAAGTTTTCCATCTCACCTTGATATCTTTCTCCTTCAACAAGACCTTTCCATCCGCAGCCTTCATAAACTTCACCTTTCTCACGTCCTGTCTTCTACTTTCTCTTGCCTTGGCAATCTTAAACATGTCATGCTCTCCTTCTTTCGTCGCTTATACATCCTCTCATACGCTGTGTTCTTTGCCTCTGACACAGCCTTTTTCGCCTCTCGTTTGGCTTCCTCTGACACAGCCTTTTTCGCCTCTCTTAGGAACTCTCCCCTATATATATATTTAACCACTGTGAATTTGCCTTGTTGCTTTTAATGATGATGTTGGTACTATAAATTGCAAATACACAAATATACATAAATGTAATCTACTAATTGTTAACATATATACTACAAACGACACTGATTTACACATATGTAAATCACTTGGTTTTTCTTTGATTCGGTAAATGAATAATCTTAGAAAGACAGGTGAGATATTCAATATACTTAGGATTTTTTCATATGCTTATATTTTGTAAGATGATAAATAAGAGATGGGAGAGTAAAGATGAGAGAGGAAAAAGAGAAATTATAAAAAAAACTAATTAATTAACTTAATAATTAATTGGAGAGAGAAAAAATATTTTTACAATCATACCCTTTTACTAATTTAGATTTATTTAATTAAACAAATATTTACATATTTAGTCATTTCTAATCACAACCATTGCCACAACCATTGATCAAGTTACTCAATGGTTGTTATGGGTTCCGTTGGTTCCGAAAATAAATCAAGCTCTACAAAGAACGTAACCCTATATATATATAAGTATATATATATATATAGGGATAGGATCATTTCAAAACTACTAAATATTTTCAGAACTACAGAACTAATTTATACCGTTAGATCATTTAATCAATGGCTTAAAACAATAATGGCAGAATTGTAAATAAAGATAATATTAAGTATATTAAGTTAAAAGAATATGGGTAGTATAGGAATTTAACATCACCATTAATACAGTTACTAAAATTTCTCAAAATCTATCTAAATTGAAAATCTTCAAATGATTAAGCAGATTCTAAATTGAACATCACCACAATTTAAAAAGATCCACAATCATCTATCATTCGAAATTGAAATCAATTCAAAAATCGACTTCACTCGGATCCATTACGTACTCTATAGAAAGAAATCAAGCCCTTAAACAAATATTTGGATTGCAAGGAGTTTTGAAAGAAAAGGACAAAACCTTCGATGACGTGATCCTGGTTGGTGTTGATGGCAAGCGGTGGATAGCTTTTGGTGGTGTGATGGTCTAGCAACACATTGGTGGTGCGTCGGCTGTCCGCATTAGTCAATGCGAATGAGCAAGAACAAATACGGCCAAGTATTTGTTCATCCGCATTTACTAACGCGGATATGGAGAACCAAATGCGACTATATATATATATATATACATATATATATATATGTATATATATACACATATATATATGTATATAGATACATATATATACCTATATATATAGGTATATATACCTATATATACATATATACATATATATGTATACATATGTATATAGATACATATATATACCTATATATATATATAGATGTATAAGTATACCTATATATACAGGTATACATATGTATAGATACAGGTATACACAGGTGTGTGTGGATACAGGTATACACAGGTGTGTGTGGATACAGGTATACACAGGTGTGTGTGGATACAGGTATACACAGGTGTGTGTGGATACAGGTATACACAGGTGTGTGTGGATACAGGTATACACAGGTGTGTGTGGATACAGGTATACACAGGTGTGTGTGGATACAGGTATACACAGGTGTGTGTGGATACAGGTATACACAGGTGTGTGTGGATACAGGTATACACAGGTGTGTGTGGATACAGGTATACACAGGTGTGTGTGGATACAGGTATACACAGGTGTGTGTGGATACAGGTATACACAGGTGTGTGTGGATACAGGTATACACAGGTGTGTGTGGATACAGGTATACACAGGTGTGTGTGGATACAGGTATACACAGGTGTGTGTGGATACAGGTATACACAGGTGTGTGTGGATACAGGTATACACAGGTGTGTGTGGATACAGGTATACACAGGTGTGTGGATACAGGTATACACAGGTGTGTGTGGATACAGGTATACACAGGTGTGTATATATACAGGTATACACAGGTGTGTATATATACAGGTATACACAGGTGTATATATACATGTATACACAGGTGTATATATACATGTATACGCAGGTGTATATATACATATATACAGGTGTATATATACATATATAGATGTATATATATGTATACGTATATATATGTATATAGGTATAGGTATATAGGTATATATGTATAGGTATATACGTATAGGTATATATGTATACGTATCTATGTATACCTACGTACGTATGTATACCTACGTACGTATGTATACCTACGTACGTATGTATACCTACGTACGTATGTATACCTACGTACGTATGTATACCTACGTACGTATGTATACCTACGTACGTATGTATACCTACGTACGTATGTATACCTACGTACGTATGTATACATACGTACGTATACGTACGCACGCACGTATACGTGCGCGTACGTACGCACGTATACGTGCGCACGCACGTATACGTATACGTACGCACGCACGTATACGTGCGCGTACGCACGCACGTATACGTACACGTGCGCGTACGCACGCACGTATACGTACACGTGCGCGTACGCAGGCACGTATACGTACACGTGCGCGTACGCACGCACGTATACGTACACGTACGCGTACGCACGCACGTATACGTACACGTACGTGTCTAGGTATACGTATACGTACGCGGACGCACGTACGTACGCGGACGGACGTACGCGGACGGACGTACGCGGACGGACGTACGCGGACGGACGTACGCGGACGGACGTACGCGGACGGACGTACGCGGACGGACGTACGCGGACGGACGTACGCGGACGGACGTACGCGGACGGACGTACGCGGACGGACGTACGCGGACGGACGTACGCGGACGGACGTACGCGGACGGACGTACGCGGACGGACGTACGCGGACGGACGTACGGGGACGGACGTACGGCGGACGGACGTACGTGTACACGTACGTACGTGTACACGTACGTACGTGTACACGTACGTACGTACATGTACGTACGTACGTGTACGTACGATACGTATGTATATATACGTATATATATATACGTGTATATATATATATAGGAATGGGTTCATGTGAGAACCCTTAGTTTTTGTGAAAACCCTTTAACTCCTCTTATGACCATTGATTTTTTAATTTTTGTACTTTCTTAGAGATGGATGACATGGATTAAATGAAGGGCAAGAAAGTCTTTTACATTTTTATACTTTATGTCAAATCTCCTTTATACTTTAAGCATCATTATCTCTCTCTTAAAAATCCCATCCATCTTCACCATCACCAACAAACACTACCCACCAACACTACTAGTCACCACCAACACTACATTTGAGCACACCAACTCTACACCACCATCACCATCAACGACGTTCCCCTTCGTCTTCCACACTAATGCTGACCGGTGAACCCGTCACTCACCACCATCATTACGTTTCTAATCGACCCTATAGCTCACCACATGTTCATCTCCGACGCTACACTACATCAATTGGAGTCCTAACAAACACCACCAGCGCATCACCATCATCACCCACCATCCCTGTTCACCAATCATTTCAGATCTAAAACAGATTTGTCTTTCTAAAGATCCAGATCTAGGTTTGTTCTATTCTCGTCGCGTGAGCAACCACCACCAAACTGTCGGGTTTTCCAGCACCACAATAGAATGATTTGTATTTTTAATGATACCTTATAGTGACTAACGTATCATGTGTATATGTAAGGACGTACGTACGTGTACGTACGTACGTGGACGTACGTAGGTGTACGTACGTACGTGTACACGTACGTACGTACGTGTACGTATGTGTACACGTACGTGTACGTACGTACACGCGTACGTACGTACGTGTACGTACGTACGTGTACGTACGATACGTATGTATATATACGTATATATATATACGTATATATATATATATAGGAATGGGTTCATGTGAGAACCCTTAGTTTTTGTGAGAACCCTTTAACTCCTCTTATGACCATTGATTTTTTAATTTTTGTACTTTCTTAGAGATGGATGACATAGATTAAATGAAGGGCAAGAAAGTCTTTTACATTTTTATACTTTATGTCAAATCTCCTTTATACTTTAAGCATCATTATCTCTCTCTTAAAATCCCATCCATCTTCACCATCACCAACAAACACTACCCACCAACACTACTAGTCACCACCAACACTACTAGTCACCACCAACACTACATTTGAGCACACCAACTCAACACCACCATCACCATCAACGACGTTCCCCTTCGTCTTCCACACTAATGCTGACCGGTGAACCCGTCACTCACCACCATCATTACGTTTCTAATCGACCCTATAGCTCACCACATGTTCATCTCCGACGCTATACTACATCAATTGGAGTCCTAACTAACACCACCAGCGCATCACCATCATCACCCACCATCCCTGTTCACCAATCATTTCAGATCTAAAACAGATTTGTGTTTCTAAAGATCCAGATCTAGGTTTGTTCTATTCTCGTCGCGTGAGCAACCACCACCACACTGTCGG
Organism: Flaveria linearis; assembly: GCA_024085815.1. Taxonomy (NCBI): domain Eukaryota; kingdom Viridiplantae; phylum Streptophyta; class Magnoliopsida; order Asterales; family Asteraceae; genus Flaveria; species Flaveria linearis. Next base: position 77,566 of record JABSNV010000252.1, read on the forward strand.
GTTTTCCAGCACCACAATAGAATGATTTGTATTTTTAATGATACCTTATAGTGACTAACGTATCATGTGTATATGTAAGTTTGCAACTTGAGAGTTAGGCTACTTCTTGAATATTTGGAAGTTGGGGTTCTTCTTGAATATCATTTGGAAAATTAAAAGTTATATATTTGATTATTTTTTTACCACGATTAGCATCATCTTTGTCACAAGAACCATCACGATTCAGATCTTGATTCTCTTTCTCCACCACAAATCATACTATTTCAGATCTATTTCTTTATGGGTTTTTCTTTTCTTTCAAAATCTGCATTTTTGTGTTTGTAGCATCGAGAGCATCCACATTTGGGTTGTTAGTTCCAAATCTAGTGCGAAATCATTAGGGTTCCATCTTTTGTGCTTTTCATCTTAGTGCCAGATCTGGAGGTTTTCAGTATACTTACAAAATAAGCTGTAATTTTAATTTCGTTTACATTGGTGTATATATATTATACATATTAGGTTAATTTTGTCCTAGACGTTTGCTTTATATTTTTATATATTAGTTTACAGATTGGTTTACATTAGTTTACAATAGTTTATATTGGTTTACAGTCAGGTTTTGTGATAGTTTTGCTATAAGTTACAGTAGTATAATATTGTAGCTTGATGTAAGTATGTACGAGTAATACTTTTTGATTTACATTGGTTAATTTGTAGGTTGTTTTGTTCCAGATGTAGTGCTAAATCATTAGGACATGGTGTAATGTCGTCTAGTTTACATATAAAAAACGTTTGATTTATATTGGTTAATGATTCGTTTGTGTTTACATATCGTTTTACATTGGTTAATATTGGTTTACATTAGTTTACATTGGTTTATATTGATATAGTGTCGTTTGGTTTACATTTACATTACACCTTTTTACATGACGTTACACCTTCTTATATTACTAGAGGGCGGGCCTTGGCGCAGCGGTAAAAGCTGTTCCTAAGGGACCGAAGGTCTCAGGTTCGATCCGTGGAAACGGCCTCCCCACAAAATGTGGGGAAAGACCGCGTACATCTTCCCTTAAATGGGACGGACCCTCCCTGGACCCTGCGAAAACGCGGAAGCTCTTTGCAGCACCAGGTACACCTTCTTATATTACTGTTACACTAGTTTATATTAACGTAACACTAAGTAACATCAACAAATTACATAATGTTACATTAGTATATTAATGTAACTAGTGTTGCTCAATATACCATTTGAGTTAAAATAGTGTAATCCTATTTTTTGTTAAATCACTATTGAATTTAAACATAATTATTGTGGTGTAATTTTATTTTGATTTGTATTGTAATTGTTTTTAATTTTTATGGTGTAACGTATTATTACATTTGGGTATTACGTCATGTTACAATAATGTCGAACGGTCTTTTTATGGGAAAAGTATAATGAAATTAAAGAGAAAAATGAGATGAGTTTAATGGTGTTATTTTTATAAAAATCTAACATTTGATTAAAAAGTTATAACAGTTTAAAAAACAAGGGGGTAAACTTTTATAAAATAAAAAGTACAAAGTAGATGGAATCTTTTAGTAGTAGATGGTGACACTTGTCACTACCATATTAAAAGCTGACTTTTGGGTAGTATTGAAATGTTAAAAATGCCCTTTTCTATTAAAAAAGTGGGGAGACACTTGGCATCATCTTATGCCATAAAAGTTAAATCAATGGTGCATATAGAGTTAAAGAGTTCTTACAATAAAGGTGGGTTCTCATTTGAACCTAACCCTATATATATATATATATATATATATATATATATATATATATATATATATATATATATATATATATGTATGTATGTATGTATATATATATATATATATGGAAAAAGCGGGCCGGGATTCAAAAGAATTAGGCGAAGAGCTTGATTTGTGCATATCCAATTCCTATCCAGTTTCTGGGTGTACCTAGGTCCAAAAATAACCGATGAGCCTATACCCGGTTCCGGGTCCGGCCCATTACCCGATTTGTGCATCTCCAGTCCAACTAACAACGGATAACCTAACTTAATCAAAAAGGGCATTTGGTAGCTTGAGGCCTTGAGTTAAAAAGTATCGAGCCCATAAAGCTTGAAACAAAACCACAAAATATTATATATATATATATATATAGAGAGAGAGAGAGAGAGGACGGATCCTAAGAAAATCATAATGTTATGTAAAAAACTAGAGAAAACCAATAAAACTGGTCACATAATTTACAAATTTTTATCACTACCCTTTTTATTTGTGTATGTGCGTATATAAATAAGGGTATGGATCAAATGAAAAACCGTAGCATGGTTTTACATATACGTCACATATAGGTTACGTATACGTAACCATTTTTCATTCGGCGTAGTGTTACGTATACGTAAGACTCTTCATTCTCGTATTTATATTTAACATATATGTAACAAAAACTTAAATAACTTTTTAGCAATTAAAATAACAAAAACTAATTATGAATTGTGTTATTGGTTTCGGTGGTTTTCTTTGGTTTTCACATAAGTACATAACTATTGGTTTTCTCAGGAACTCTTATACATATTTAGTTTTATTATCGTATTTGACAAGCTGAATATTTTTAAACATATACAAAAGGGCGTACCTGATGCTGCAAAGAGAAGGAAGATTAAGATGGTTCGGTCACGTGAAGAGGAGACTGATGGATGTGTGGACGAACAAGACTGGATCGGATAAGGAATGACGTGTTTCGACAGAGGCTACAGGTGGCTTGTATCACGGGTAAAATACGAGAAGGAAGATTAAGATGGTTCGGTCACGTGAAGAGGAGACCGATACAGGCGCCGGTTAGAGCAGTAGAGAATATCACCTTAGAGGGTAGGAGGAGTAGAGGAAGACCGAGGTTGACGTGGGACGAGATAATTAGGCGAGATATGGTAGAGTTGCACCTCTCTGAGCACATGATCGAGGATAGGACTGCGTGGAGGCGTAGAATTAAAATTAAGGACTTCTAGTGGGTTCTGTAGGTAGGAAGAGTAAACGACACGCCTGATGTATAGCTATTAGACTTCTGCCATGTATTTGATGAAACTTGTCGCCTGATGTATAGCTATTAGACGTCTGCCATGTATTTGATGAAACTTGTCGCTTATTTGGTGCATGCTATTTCTATCTCCTTATATGTTTCCGTGGTATTGTATGATATATATTATGTTGGATATTGCTATTGTTACCGAGTCGGGGGTCTCTTTGGAAGCGGTCTCTCTATCTCCCAAGATAGAGGAAAGACTTGCCACCATCTACCCCTCCCAGACCCTGCTATTAAACGGGATACACTGGGTATGTTTGTTTGTTTGTTTACCTGGTGCCGCAAAGAGCTCCCGCGTTCGCAGGGTCCAGGGAGGGTCCATCCCATTTAAGGGAAGATGTACGCGGTCTTTCCCCCACATTTTTAAACATATATGTTGGAAGTTAATCCTAATTAGTTAAAATGTGAAAAATTAAGAAAGTTGAAGTGCTAAACTGAAAGAAAATTGTAAGTTGATTTAATTATGCAGCAGCTTTTGGAGGAATTTTAGTTTAATTAATAATCTCTTATTTAATATCTAAATGGAATGTTTACCTTTATTATCTGGAAAAATTAATTAGTTGCTTTTATTACCAGAAGATAGGAGTATGAGTCATAGTATGATTTATTTTTGTTTTTGTATAAATATAAGGTTAAAGGTCATTGTAATTGAGGTGAATCGAGAATTTTAATAAACGAGAGAGAGTCGATCTTTTATGATCAGATTTAGTGTTTAATTTTGGGTTTGAATTCCAATAATCGGTATGAGAGCTAGAGGGGTTTGAGAGTCGTTTTTTGAGAAGGGATCAGCCTTCCCTGGGTGCAGAGCTGAGAACAAAAGCAGACGCAGCAGCAGTGTGCGACCAGAAAAAGGCAGAAATGAAGGTATTGGGTGAGTAGTTTATTGAAGAACAGTAGCAGGCTAGCAGCAGTCAAGAAAACAAAGAAGAAATAGCAGCAAGTTTTTATCAGCAGCAGCAGGATTGAATCAGCAGCAAATCTCAACCTAGCAAGGGAACAAAAACAGAAACAACAGAAAGTTGGGTTTAAATTCTTGAATCCATGTGAAAGAAAATAAGAAGGTAATCAAGAACAAGTTTCTTGAAGTAGGTAAGAAGGTGATCAAGAACCAGATCCTTGAAAAAGGTAGAAGGTAATCAAGAACTAGTTTCTTGAAGGCGGAAGGTTAAGAAGGTAAAGTAAGAAAGAAGGTAAAGCAAGAAAGAATGAAGAAAGAAAGAAAGAAAGAAAGCAAGTCAAGCAAGCAAGAAAAGGATCAAGAACGAGCAAAAAGCAAGAACGATGGGAAGAAAGCAAGAACGATGGGAAGAAAGCAAGAACGATGGGAAGAAGGCAAGAGAAGCGTGATCTAACTAGGATTAAGAGAGAATGTTGGGAGTTAATTCTAATTAATTCAAATGTGAAATATCAATTAACTTGAAGTCCTAAATATAAAGAAAGTTGAAAGTTGATTTTCTGAAGGATTATGGCACCAGCTTTTGGAGGAATTTTAGTTTAATTCAGAGTCTTTTATTTAATATTTAATTAGTATGTTTAACTTTATTAGCTGGAAATATTAACTTTTGTTTTAATTCCTAGAAGATAGGAGTATGTGTCATAATAGGATTTATTTTTGTTTCAGTATAAATATAACGGAAGTAACTAGTAACGGAAGTAACTAGTAACGGAAGTAACTAGTAAGTCGAGAATTTAACAAGTAAACTACCTTTTTTCTTCTCTTTCGTCTAAACAAGAAAGAGTCAATCTTATGTGATCAGATTTAGTGTTTGACTTTGAGCCTTATTTCCAACAATATATTCACCTGGGCATGAAGAATACAGTCACGGCCAGATAATAGGACCGGTAGAGCTTGTCTTTGGATCTCTGTAGGCGTAAAGTATCCAAGTTCTTCAACCCTGAAACATGGTCAAGCAATTCAAACAACATACTTCAAACATTAGTTAATGCATAATGTTAGACTGTGTAGATATGTAATTCAGCCCAATACAAATGGGGAGTAAGCACACGTCACCACATCTATATATACCTTGTATGAGTTTATATTTCAATCAATATACAAATTTTAGCCTCTTATTATTTGTGATTATCCAAGATAGAGGAAAGACCCGCCACCACCTACCCCCAGACCCTGCTCTTGAGTGGGATATACTGGGTTTGTTTGTTTGTTTATTATTTGTGATTACATGGTAGTGGTACCATAAGGTTAGGGTTTGTGAGGTTTGTGATAATTAGCATGGACTTAAACTAAGGCACCCAAAGAATTCTCCTTGAGTGATAAGTCTCACTGGACAATGATACGCCAGTGGGCCGGGTTCACCCAGCTGGATCCAGGGAACCAACTCATTTACTGATGAGCAGTTCAATGAAGTTACCAGGTCAAAAACACAATGAAATTAGTGTTAAAGTTGGGTGGTTACAAACAGTTATTTCATGCATTTTGTAGTTTATTTAAAAGTTTGCAAGTTGATTTGGTAGCCAGATTAGAAATTATCAGCCTTCTGTATTTTTTGAGACTTTTACCCATCCCGAATTGGGTTATCTTTGTACCTGTTTTTATCAATCGAATCCAGCCTATTTCAGTATCTAACAATGGATGACAAGAACTAATGCAACGACCCCGTCTTGTTCATTCCCCTCCTCCATCAAGCTGCTCATTCCTCGGCTCACTCTTATGCAGTATCACAGTCCTATGTTGTTGGTTATCCTTGAGCCGCCACCACCGCTGCGCAGACCAGACTACAGTCCTCTAACGTCGCTTCTCCTTTGAGGTGCTCTCTCCTGTAAGACAACGGCCCTCTAGCCACCAACAGGTCCAAGCTGCTGCAGCCGCATAGATCAAACTATGGTCTTCTTATACGCATCGGGTAATGTTTTCTTATCCTTAATGCTTTTCAGATTAGAGTTGGCAATCCGTTGTTCCCAGGTCATGCTTTTAAGAGAAATGTAAGTTATGCATTCAAAACTTATGCTATGGGGAGATAAGGGCAACTTCATATGTCCCCTCTAAACTTCTATATATCATGTTTTCCCGCATTACCACTTTTATAGCTTTTTCAGCTTTTCTTTTTACATCATAAGTTCACTTCGTGCTTTTCAATTTTCATGTGGAATTTAATTTGTCAACAATGTCTAAACATGCAGACCTAGAATCAGAATAACCCAATGCATAGTAAGCTATACAAGACGAAATATGTTCAACCCACAAGTATCAAAATCATGCCTAATCAATAAAAGGGTTTAAATTTGCAACAAACTCGCATTCAGAAATACGAATCAATTAACAAAACAAGTTACAAGAAAGATATGTGACCTGCGCAAGATGTGATCAGGCACGCGACCTTGGCAGATATCTCGAAGCGTCAAACGTTTATCAGCAACAAAATTGGGGTTTTCTTGATCTGTTGATGAAAATGAAGAAGATGTGACTGAAATTGAAGTCGGGTGAGAGTGTAGGGAGCCGTTGAAAGCTGTAATGGAAGAAGGGTGTGTGAATGCAAGCGTAGGAGAAGAAGGAGTCGTGGGTTTGTTGTATGAAAAGGGGAACCTCCATGAGAGACCCTGCAACAGCAACATTTCAGTGGAAGAACAGCCCATGGGTGGGTCGATTCTAGACGCCGAATTCAACTTTGTTATTTATATCCAAAAACAAAGGCTAATGATTCAAATCAGCTCGAGAGGTACGCGAAATCGGCTCGACAAGCAGCTCGAATGAGCGGAGAGAGTCTAGCAGCACTCAAAGCTCGTGTTGTCTCACGAGCCCTTAACAAGTCCGATAAATTATAGTTTTTCGTGTATATGTAAAATACCGTCCACAGTGTTGTAAAAATCGATCCTAGTCGACGATTAATCGGGGATTAATCGGAAATCGGCCACCGACCTTTGCGATTTCACATAATCGGAGGCTATCGGAAATCGGTCCTAGTCGGAAAAAATCGGACCTAGTCGGTCAAAATTGGTCAAAAGTTGTCAAAATCGGTCAAAAGTGGTTAAAATCAGTCAAAATTGATCAAATTTCTTTCAAAATCAATCAAAATTGTCCAGATTTTGTCAAAATTAGTCAAATTTTGGTTAGGATTGGTCAAAATATGTTAATGTTTGAATCTTTTTTGAACTTAATTTATATATATATATACTAGGTTACAATCCCGTGTAATACACGGGTTAAATAAATTTACTGTTACATTGTTAATGATATGAAAAGTTATGTCTTAAATATTGTGTATTACACAGATTGAATAACCTACGTATTACATATTTAAAAATTAAAGTTAACACATTTGAAATTTTAATTATGGATAGCTATTAATTGATAAATAACTATTATAGTATTTATAATTAAGAGGAGAGAGAAGCGGGAAAATAAATTATTAGATGATCTATAATGGTGACAAGTGTCCGGATTTATTTTTATTTATTAGTATAGAGATATATATATATAGGTAGAGGTTCTAATAGAAATAATTTTTGCCTAAGTATGCTAAGAAGAAATAAGAAGATGACATGTGGCACTCTTAAATTAGGGTTAAAGGGCATTATGGTCCTAAAACACACTCATTAGTCCCGTTTGTATTTTATCAAAATGCAGCACAATCTGTAACCAACCACCATCTCCCCCAACCATCTCCCTCCATCACATCCGATCGATTGGGGCTTCAATCGAGCAGGTGGTTAAAGCACATCCGATCGATTAGGGCTTCAATCGAGCAGGTGGTTAAAGCTTCAATCGAGAAGGTGGTTAGGCTTCAATCGAGCAGGTCTACCTTCAGCACATTGGCACAGGTGAATCCTCTCCTCTGCTTCGATCTTCTCTCCGATCTCATATCCTCCATTGATGAAGAGCCCAAGGTCTGTGTATCTAACTATCTATGACTCTGTACGGTTGATTGTGATTGTGTGATTTGTTTCGCTTCAATACTGATACGGTGATTTTGTTCGTTAACGGTTCTAAAAAGTCTGTGTATCTAACCGATCTCATATCCTCCATTGATGAAGAGCCCAAGGTCTGTGTATCTAACTATTTATAAAAGCTGTGCTGTTTTATGAAATATAGCACAGCTTTGTGCTGTTTTATAAAATACAGCACAACAGCACAGCTTTGTGCTGTTTTATGAAACACAGCACAGGCTTGTGCTGTTTTATGAAACACAGCACAGCCTTGTGCTGTTTTATGAAACACAGCACAGCTTGTGCTGTTTTATGAAACACAGCACAGCCTTGTGCTGTTTTATGAAACACAGCACAGCCTTGTGCTGTTTTATGAAACACAGCACAGCCTTGTGCTGTTTTATGAAACACAGCACAGCCTTGTGCTGTTTTATGAAACACAGCACAGCCTTGTGCTGTTTTATGAAACACAGCACAGCCTTGTGCTGTTTTATGAAACACAGCACAGCCTTGTGCTGTTTTATGAAACACAGCACAGCCTTGTGCTGTTTTATGAAACACAGCACAGCCTTGTGCTGTTTTATGAAACACAGCACAGCCTTGTGCTGTTTTATGAAACACAGCACAGCCTTGTGCTGTTTTATGAAACACAGCACAGCCATGTGCTGTTTTATGAAACACAGCACAGCCTGTGCTGTTTTATGGAACACAGCACAGCCTTGTGCTGTTTTATGAACACAGCACAGCCTTGTGCTGTTTTATGAAACACAGCACAGCCTTGTGCTGTTTTATGGAACACAGCACAGCGTTGTGCTGTTTTATGGAACACAGCACAGCGTTGTGCTGTTTTATGGAACACAGCACAGCCTTGTGCTGTTTTATGAAATACAGCACAGCTTTGTGCTGTTTTATGAAATGCAGCACAAAAACGTTAAAAATGTAGCACAACTTCACATAATTTGATTTTTTTTTGTAAAAAAACTATAGTAATACTATACTCAAATTAAAGAGAAAAAAATGCTTGATTTTATGGTGTAATTTATTTAAAAAAATAACGTCGTATGAAAAGTTATTAGCATTTAAAAAAATAGGGGGAAATTTTAAAAAGTCAACAATTGTGGGTAATATAATAAAATACCAAATTACCCTTGATTACTTATTTTTTCTACACTTTGATCTTAGCCTTTAGTTAGATAATTAGAAGGCTAGGATTACTTCTTAGCCTACTTAGGGAAAAATTAATTTTTAGGGGAACCTCCCTCTCTCTCTCTATATATATATATATGTATGTATGTATGTATTTATACATATACACAGATATACATATAAATTACGTATAAAATCCTAATCTGATTAATCCCGATTTACTCCCGACTAATCCCGATTAATCCCGATTAATCCCTGGGCGATACCCCACCGCCCGACTAGCGCCTAGCGATTTTTACAACCACGACTGTTCAATTGAATTAACCCTTTTTTTGGCTCTTTGTTTCAAATTGCATTCAGACTTTAAAAGTTTTAAAACATAAATTACTTTCGCCCTAATTCTAATCACAAGTTCCCAACTAATTGTGTTTAGCACAACAATCACGACCAACCATCGCCCATGCCCTCGCGTCGCGGTCGATTTCCTCACCGATCATTGTCATCAACCACGAAGGTTTTCGGCTTCGGCCTTTGTGCGACTACTCATCGGTTTATTGACCATGTATTTGCTTCATCAGTGGACGGTGAATGATCTACTTGCGTGAGTTTGTATCAATCGTAAAATAGAAGTGGTTATATGTGCTTTTATGTTAACTAGATTTAAATGCCGTGCGTTGCTGCGGCCGTGCAAGTTTGCGTTTTCTGCTACTAAACGGGTTTGAGAGTGCTGGAGGGCATGCTACAGCAGATACCTAAATACATGCCGGTCTCTACTGTTAATTACGATTTAGGGGTGGGGGCAAATAGGTAATTACATAAATAGTTCAACGAAGAAAATATTGTGATTACATAAAACAGAATATGAACGGCTACTCTACTTACCACTTTGATATGGTCGTTGTCAACTCCGCGTTCCTTGATCATGTCAATGGCTGTAACTATTGTGCCACCTAAAGATTATTAAAATACGGAAAAATATGAAATAATTGGTGAAAATAAAATTAACATAAAGGGCAGGCTTCAACGTATGAGCAGAAACAAACAAAAAAGAAACTTACCTGTTGCTAGCATAGGATCTACAACAAACACTCGACTTCCTTCAGAAGACTTTTCAGGCGACCTACATCATTTTTAATAAAATAACTACCTTATTGATAACATTAATAAGTATGTTGTTATAAACTTACTTAAATATTTCCGTAATATAATTAATTTTAACTTTTATGTTAGATATTTTATAATACACGACTTGTGAATTTTTAGAGTAAAATGGTGGAGTGAATAATATTATACCAAAATTACACCATTCTGGTTTCGCTTGGAAATAATTATAGCAAATTTCACACCGTTTTAATGATTTGATGCTAATCATAGATGGTCTATAGTATCAAAAGCCATACATGGATCTAACTCCAAAAATCAAAGAAATCATCAAATGATACAATATCATAAAACTTTTGGCAGATTCCTAGATAGCATCTAAACATGATGGAGATATGTTCAGACTTCAGTAATAAGTAATGACCCTGGTTGGAATTCTTACTTGTTCAAATATACCGTCGGTTGAAGAGTCTCCTCGTTTCTGCTAACACCTTCATTTAAAAATAAAAGTAAAAATAAAAATGAAAACAGATATATAAAAAATTGACGGTAAATGTGAACCTTATGTAAAATTGTCATAATAAATACACTTGGCGATTAACATATGCATATTGATATTTAATTATTAATTACCTAGGTGGTATGTCTTGGTTCCGGTAAGATTGACGATGCATGCTCTGCAAGAAATTAGAAAAAACAAATATAACCAATGAAATTAGAAAAACAACTTGAACAACATTGGTTAGAGGGGAAAATAAATTAAGTGCCATCAATGAAATTAGAAAAACAACTTGAACAACATATGAAATAAACTCCCGAATTAATGGGGGCGATCTGATGGTGGTAGCAACATATTTTTAAACTTGCATGGAATTTAATTCTCTTAACCTTCTTCATGAAGCTGCGCATATGACACATATGGGTGATTAACCAACCAGATGCTTCAACCTATCCACATTGAACGACCGACATACAATAATTTGATATTTTGATCAAATACAAACTGTTGATTTCTCTTTTGGCTCAAAAACAACAATCTACGGATCATAATCCTTCATCCTGTTTCATCCACATCTAATGTCAAACCTAGTAAATCCAAATCCAATAACCATCTTCAATCAAATATTATAAACATCACTTCTCTAGCTGCTGCAGATCAATATCCCAAGCTGATGCCAACTGCAACAATAGCTGATCTGGCACCATACCTTCCCAGTGTTCCGGTGGCTCAATCGTTGAAGTAGCCTCATTTAGATTCACCAAGATCTTCACTTCCATCAGGATCCCTACATTATCAGCTCCATCTGCTACAATCATATCCGGTAACTGTAGACATTAAATGAGACACAAATGAATATCATGTCAAATAATATGTTTTGAATAGTAATGGTAAGAAAATTTAACCCATTTACCCTTTCTTTAACTGAAACTTAAGAGAGTTCGTTCTCTTTATAAGAATATAAAGTATCTTCTTTCACAAATATGTTAACTTTGGTTATTAAAATTTCAAACAGCAAAAAACATCCATACACTATTTTCAAGTTCTACCACTTGTTTATTAAACAGTACGTGTGTGTGGCATACCTATTGCTAGCATAGGATCTACAACAACACTCGAGTTCCTTCAGGAATCTTTTCAAGCACCTACATCATTTTTAATAAAATAACTACCTTATTGATAACATTAATAAGTATGTTGTTATAAAACTTACTTAAATATATTAGATACCATACTCATCTTAAGGATCTCAAAAAGGATGTTTCCGTAATATAAATTAATTTTAACTTTATGTTAGATATTTATAATACACGACTTGTGAATTTTTGGAGTAAAATGGTGGAGTGAATAATATTATACCAAAATTACACCATTCTGGTTTCGCTTGGAAATAATTATAGCAAATTTCACACCGTTTTGATGATTTGATGCTAATCATAGATGGTCTATAGTATCAAAAGCCATACATGGATCTAACTCCAAAAAATCAAGGAAATCATCAAATGATACAATATCATAAAACTTTTGGTAGATTCCTAGATAGCATCTAAACATGATGGGACTGAAGCTGGTCATTTATTTGCACAACTCAGGCCAGGTTGGGTAGACCTACAAACAATTTAGGAAGTTGTATGCATTACACATGTCTTTTATGGAACTTTCAATCTGTCTTGCCCATAGTCCCATTCCCTTTTAGCTAATTCCTTTTATTTGACTCGTTTGAGATAAAACACAACCCATATCAACCCATTCATAAGTGAGTCAAAATTTCCACCTCTAGCAATTATTTAAGCATGAGATTACTATATAAAAAAATTACATGAGCAGATAAAATGGTAGATAAAATGGTATAATAAAAAAAGTAAATTACTTTGAGCAGAGGTGGAAGCATCCAGGGAAGATGAGAAGCCAATGGATTTGGAACAGATGACGCAGTAGAACTATTAGTATTCACACTGCTTTTTTAATGCCACTCCTCTTAAGTGCTTTGTCAAAGAAGGTAACAGTGTGGAATAATGACCACATAAATTATGTCTCACCACACAATTTAATCAGACCTGCAGGGTCAGATAAATATGCATTTTGCCATTCGAGTTGAGTCCACTGATGGCTCAATGGCTCAAGCAAGGAGGTCATAACTTCTTGCTGTTGTTGAGATCTGCACCAGTATACATAACATGGTCAATGAAGTCAGTCAACACTGGCCATCAGGCACATAAACTAAAAAGCCCAGAAGTGAATAAATTACCCAGCTGCAGAGGCCATAATAAGAATGTTTCACCAAAAGATTGTGCTCCCCAAGAAGCAACTGACCTTCCTTCTGCAGATATGATATAGTGTCTGCTATGCCCTGTTATAGAAAAGATTCATAGGTTACTGACAGTACCTTTTGTAAGGCAGTTCGGGTTGACCCAGAAATCTTTTTGCCCAAAAAGAAACATTTATATGAACTTTAGTGTGAAATAAGAATTACCTTCATGTGCGGTAAAAGACTGGTGTCAGCATTTTTGGCTAATCGTACAAGGATGTGCAAATATGTAATCTTGCAGGCCTAGCTCCACTGATTGAAGGATCCTACCAAAGAAATGGCATGATAAATAAACTAATTATTAATTAAATCACAAGTTTAGCTTTCACAATTAAAGTGGATTTCATATAAAACTGTAACTGAAACCAAACCTTCATAAGGATTGGCAATGAGTTTAGGAGCTCCAACAGTTTATTGATGACACTTCCCACAGCATTAGGATGGTACTTCAAGAAGGACCAAGTGCCTCAAATAGTGCCCGAGTAGTTCAACTAATTCAGGTTCAGTCCATTTTAAAGAAAGAAGTTGCTGAAGTAAACCTTTAATTCACAGTTAATGGTGTAATAAGCATGACATGATAATGTTAAAAAGTTTTAAGAATGTATAAAAGTTGACACGTAAGAAAACCTTCTAGTATTCTGCATGACGCAAGTTATGCATCAGAACTCCCATTATTATCATTTGAACCATCAAATACAGTTGCCACCACATTCTCTAATGCAAGTTGCATGCTTTCTAGTGTGGCCAAATTCTGAAATTTGATTACCCAAAGGTATTCATGATACAAATATTATTTGTCTAGAATAAATGCTGATGGGTTGTAGAAAACCCAAAATTTAGATGTGAACCTTCAAAATCCATTTACCTATTAACCTATTCATGGCTCAACTTTGGTTATATATTCTCTAAAAGAACTAATCGTAAATAATAACATAAAATAACACATGTGACCAGCTCTCAGGATCGAACAACCTGCAATGTGGCCTATGAGTTAAAAATAACAAATGACTATCATGCATTTATGGCGCACATCATAAAAAGCGGTATGTAACACCAGACCACTCTTCTCATCTACAACCCAAATGCATTCGCAATTGTGACAGGCAATCATCGTCTCAGTATCTTTCAAATGGACGGAACGACGAAGGACAATCCCACCAAAACTCGCTAAACTATAGATATCTCCTCTCATCTGCACCAATCAACCCTAACTTATTTGCAGTATTTTTAATGGGCATTCCTTAATGTTTCATCATCTATCGAGTGGACGAACCGACATAGGATAGCCTAAAGGTGTCACATCATAACAACTCTATAATTCCTCACTAAAACACCAACATTCTACTAATCACTTACACACTACAGAGATGTAATAACTTCTGCAAATCTGAAAACTGAACTACAAAAAGCTATTTCAAACCCTAAAAATTTGCAATCACAAAAATAGACAAACCAAACCCAATTAACGGTCTGCAAAATCAGCTCATCTCAAACCACAAAACTCCTTCATCAAAACACCTGATCAAAGCTAAAAAGAACATAATTTCTGTAAATCTGAAACACTAAACCACCGGAAACGCCGCTAAAACCCTAAAACTGAAATCAAACAAAAAGTAAGAAAAAGAACCTCCGAATCTGAGACGATGCGTCGGCACTCCTTGAGAACAGAAGGAGTTAAGAAGACCTCTTTACGGATCATGTATCGTTCTTGTAGTTGGAGTTGTTTAGCGTAGCGGAGTTTACCGTCGGGTCGGAACTTAAACTCAAGGAACTCGTGGTCGAATTTGCCCTTATGGCCCACGTAATACCTCAGGTAAACTCACCGCCACCGCCACCGCCGGCACCACCGTTCTCTTCTTCCGCCATCGCTCCCTACCGTCGGAGAAAGATTGATTTTTGTAAGAGGGGTGCTGTGAAGATGGATAAGAAATTGGATTAGGGTTTTGTTGGTCGGTGGCACTGTAGCCACCGACCAAAGTCTTTAATATGTATATATAATTTGCTAGGTTAGTATAACTTTTAGTCATTGTTTCATGGAGTTTAATGGTGTGTAGCGTACTCCTTTTTTCAGTTATCTGTTTCTTAGTTATGAACTATACCATCTTTTGAATTTTAGTTTATTTAAATATGTATATTTACTTTTTTCTCGTTTTTACTTTTGTTCAAATTTGTGTACTTGAATCTTGATTCTAATTGGTAGTTTGTCTCAAAAACCTACTATTTGTTTAGTCTTGATTCATATGATATTTGAATATTCTCGATTCATGTTAAGCTTTAGTAATTCATATGAAAAGATAAAGTGTTGCTGTCAAATTGAGCTCGAGCCAAGCTTTTGCTTGTTTACGGTAAAACCGTTTTAAAGAGATTGAGCCTTGGCATTTTAATTTACCTTTCACAAGGTATACCCATATGCCTATGTTAATTTCAAAGTATAAATCTTATTTCACAAATTTTTTGCTCGTAATTCAACATGAATCAATTTGTCTCATAAATTTTCATCGTTATGTTTTCTTGTATCTTTGTTATTTGAGATTTTAGAATTAGATGTTCTTCTTAACTTCTATGTAAAACTTATACCAACAAATTATCAAAATTTAAAAGAGGTTAACTTATTAATCGACTAGTTGACTCAGGTTAATAAAGGTCAAATTCCAGTTCAAATAAGAATAGAAGTTAAGTCAACTCGTCTGATAAAAGTATAAGGGGTGCTTCACCCATGGTAAGTGAAAGCCTCTAATCCTTTGTTGTCATGTCACTTGCACCTCAACTCTTCTTATATCACTCCATCATTAGCACCACTTCACTAGTTGGACCTCTTTTCATTTTTTTTCTTTTTTCTTATTTTTTGAATGAATAACTTAATTTAAACTTCAAAATACTAAACTAATTTAAATAGAAAATACACTAATTAATAAATGATTACACAAAAATTAAAACTACATTCATTAACCTAGAAAAAAGATTAAAATGATAAACCTAAAAAATTACAAGGTCAATTATATTTTTTTTCTCTACCTCGTGTTTTTGGGCTAAAATAATTGGTAATATTACGATGGAGGTTGAGAGAAAAGTCGGCGTAGGAGATTGGGAGTAAATATGTTGTGGTAGAGTTTCTGGTGTATACCCTTGAATCGGTGCGCTCGCACTGCCTCGTTTCGCACCCGAGCCACCTCGCATCGGTTCGAACCGGATCTTGACTACTAGATTTTTGTTGCTAGTTGGGAGTTTAAATATATTCTTTTGAGCTATCCATAGTTGTGTATATTATGAGAAATTGTAAATGGTTATGAAAAATGATTAAAGAGTTTGTATTTAAAACCAAAAAAATTAAAAGTAACGACATTATAGTCGTTGAGATGCCAACAGTCACAATTAACACTCAAACAACGCTCTAAGTCATCCCCGGTAAACACCCACTCACCATACGGTGAGTTTGATGGCATCGGTGTTCCCGATTGGTGACCACTCACTGGATTGGGCACCCACATGTGGTTACCTTAATTATGATTTTACTAAAAACACCTATAGGGGCTTAAATTCACCTACATCTGACACTGTTCACCGAAGTTGAAATGTTTACTCAAATGTGACTTACACTTAGAAATAATTCTAAGCGTTGGTTCAATCAAATGAGGAATTCATTAACTGAACCCGTCATTATATCTCGTATCTGCCTTTTACATGAGGGTGAACTGTTTACTAAGGTGAATTGTTCATCTGCGTCTGATTATACTTAATCTATATTAAAAAGCTCACTCGAATCTGAATCTCTTCACCCATATGTTATTCTTTACCCATATCAAGATGTCCACACGTAAATGATCATACTTGGAGATATTTTCCATACACCTTATTTATATGCATGTGAACATCCACCTGTATGTATGTTCCTCACCCAAACTTGACTATATTTAAAAATAATACTCAACATCTTTTATTCATATGAATGTAAATGCTCATCCCCTCCTAGTCCCTATTCCTAAACCTGGTGATACTTAGAATGATATCCTATATGTCACTTAGAGCTATATGTATACTACGATCAATATGTATCATAGTTATCAAAGGTTAATGTGTTATGTGATTTCCATGTTATGAAGCTTATCTTTATGTTTTACCAGTCACCTCGAGTATGCTTTGTGCAAGTATGATTGATTTGCTATGTGTGTTTCATGGTCATGAGAATCTTAAAGGTGTGTGATTGCTTTGCTTTGTGTATTGCATGGTCATTAGAGTCTTGCCTTGTGCAAGTATTTAATTACTTTGCTATATGCATTGCATGGTCACTAGAGTTTTGGAAGTCATTGATTGCCTTGCTTTGTGCATTGCATGATCACTGAAGTCTTGCCTAGTGCAAATATTTGACTCCCTTGCTTTGTACATTACATGATCGCTAGAGTTTTGCCTTATGCAATCATGTCATTGGAGTATTTCTTAGTGCAAGCATATGATTGCCTTGCTTTGTGAAGGACTGGCTCAATGGTTTTGGAGGCATAAAGTGAAATAAATTTTTGGGTCCTTCTAAATATAATATTTAAAAACCCTCATCCTTTATCCTGGCTTAAGACCGGTAATATAAACAACAATGTTGTTAGGACCGAGTACGAACTGGTACTAACCGAATCTACATGAACCAGATCAAATAGTGTGGAATCCTATTTGATTGGCGATCCAATCAGAGAGAACATTAATCTGATCAAAACTAACGATTAGAAAACGTTAAGAATTGATTAGGAATGATCAGAAACGCTCTATGAAGTTGGAAGGGACGACTTGGACGTTCTGGGACGGCTCGGGTTATGAATTCTCGAAGTCTTTTTTTTCAAGAATTAAGTGGTATTTATAGGTTTGGAGTCTTCATTCGTGCGACTGAACCATCAGCATGGTTCAGTCGTGTGACTGAAGCATGCGGTTGATCCATCCGCACGACTGAAAGTCCAGTCGTGCGACTAAGTCAATCTCATGTTACAATCGTGCGACTGATCCAGTCTCTGGTTCAGTCATGCGACTGGTCCATTAGCATGAAGTGTTCATGCGTATGGTCCATTAGCATGATCCATTCGCATGAGAACTTCATACAATTCACAACCTATATAGTTAGTTCAATATGCGTTATCACACAATAAACAATGAAACATTAAACATAAAGCATCAACCACATATTGTATTTCATTTATACTCATTCAATAACACATAGTCATTCATTCAAGAGTCTTTCATTACATATATCAAATGATTACATCGATGTAACAAAATGAAAGTCATTAAACATTTAAGTACATTAGAACTAGAACTAGGGACATGTGTACCAACAAACTCCCCCTTGGACCTAGCATGAAGTGTTGATAGATTCAGGTTTAAATGAATCACCAATGATGTCTACTAGTCTTTGTGTTGAACCTACCGATTCATCATATAATGGACTAGCACCTCCCTAGACCTACTTTCTCCGTGTAATTACAGTAATAGACAAGCATACTATCATTTTTCCAATATGTTAGACTTAGAGTTGTTAGACTTACGATTTTCTGTGATTTAATTTAAACATTGCAAAAATGGAAATCTTTTTGGTGTTCTAAGTAACACGACACCTGTGTACTATCACTTTCCATAGTGTTGAACACTTTCTTAGATTTGTTGTTTTTGCCTTTTGGCTTATCTGCTCTCCCTCCCCCTTTTTTAAGTAAATAAATACTGAACCTAAACTAATCTCCCCCTAAATACTAAAACCGAAAATAATTTTGTGTTTTTGGATTTTTTTAAGACAGGAAATTAAATAAGATACATAAAAGAAAATAAAAAGAAAAAAGAAACTAAACAGGTGTCGGACTAAGCATTTGCATCTTCTGGAATCACGTCACATTTCTTTTCACGCTGTTGACCTCTAGCAGATATAAAAATCTGGGTTTATCAAAAGGTTTAGTGTAGAGGTCGGCGCGTTGAAAATCCGTATTTATTTTAATCACATCAATTAATTGTTTTCATAGCAATCACGTATGAAATGATATTTTATGCTGATGTGTTTAGTCTTAGGGTGTTGACAAGATTTTTAGTTACAGCTATGGCAGCAGAATTATCCACAAAGATAGGAGTGTTTGAAAATTGCAAATCGTAGTCCCGCATTTGCTGTTGTATCCAGATGATTTGTGAACAGCAACTTGCAGCAGCAACGTATTCAGCTTCACATGTTGACAGAGCAACAGATGTGTGCTTCTTGCATTGCCAGGTGACTAAACGCCTTCCAAAGAACTGACACCCTGCTGATGTTGACTTGAAGTTCATCTTGCAGCCGTCGTAGTCTGAATCACTATAAGCAGTTAGCTCAAAGTCATCATCATGAGGATACCACAACCCCAGTGTTGGAGTACCCTTCAGATAACGAAAAATCCTTTCACCCCGATCAGATGATTTACTTTTGGTTTGGCTTGATATCTGGAGCATAGACATATGGCGTACATGATATCTGGGCGCGAGGCAGTAGGATACATGAGAGATCCGATCATCCCACGATACATAGTGGCATCCACCAAATCCCCATTATCATATGGTGCCACATCATGGTTTGTGACAAGTGGGGTACCGACAACAGTGACATATTCCATATCAAATCGACTTAGAATGTCTCCAACGTACTTAGTCTGATGTAGAAAATACCGGTAGGTGTCTGATCCACCTGTAAACCTAGAAAGAACTTCATCTCTCCCATTGCACTCATTTCAAATTCTGCCTTCATCACAGATTCGAATTCTTTACATAATTCTTTGTTTCAGGAACCGAAGATTATGTCATCCACATAAATCTGACCATTTTAAATCTCCATCTTTCTCTTTGATAAACAACATGCAATCAATCAAGATTATGTTATCCACATAAATCTGCACCATTAGTAAATCTCCATCTTTCTCTTTGATAAACACGTGCAGTCAATCACACCCCTGCGAAAACCATGTTTTAACAGGCGGTGGAGAGCTTCTCATACTAAGCTCGAGGAGCTTGGTGTAGCCCGTACAGAGCCTTGTCCAGCTTGTAGACTCTGTCCCGATGGTAAGGATCTTCAAATCCTTCGGGTTGACTGACGTATACTTCTTCTTCACGGATTCCCATGAAGGAATGCACTTTTAACATCCAGCTGATAACCTTGATCTTCATGTAGGATGCATAGGCCAGAAAAATGCGAATAGCTTCCATCCTTGCCACAGGTGCAAACACTTCATTGTAGTCGACTCCCTCGACTTGTCTGAATCCTTGAACAACCAATCTTGCCTTGTTTCTAATTACTACACCTTGGTCGTCCTTCTTGCAGCGCAGCACCCATTTGGTGCCAATCACCTTAACTCCTTTAGGCCTATCCACGAGTGTCCACATGCCAAGCTTCTTGAACTGTAGCAGCTCTTCCTACATAGCATTTACCCTTGCCTCGTCCTTCAGGGCATCACTTACGTGTTTGGGCTCGACTTGGGAAACAAAACATTTGAAAGCACCATCATCCACGTAACCCTTTTCCATAATAGCAGCAAAGTCAGTAGATTATAGCTGATTTCTCGTCTGAACCCCAGAGTGGAGATCCCCAATGATTGTTTCCTGGGGATGATTCACACTAATCCTTGTCACAGGTGTTGTAGGAACGACTACTTCAGTATCCATGTTTGTGACTACAGGTTCAGCATCCGGTTCCCTGATGCATTCTCAGCATTTGTTGAACTGCCAGCTTTATTGATGTTATTCTCAATACCTGTTTTAACTAGTTCTTCATCATCTGATGAGACATCACTAACGTCCTAAGCAGTTTCTGAAGAGGTAGAAGCACCACTAGTTGGTACTGTATTGCTGAAATCTAGATTTGGAGCGTTTAAGACATCGTACATCATCTATGCAGCAATCTCATCATCTGAACATGCTGGAGGAAGGTTGAAGGATTTGAAAAATCCATCATAATAGAAGAATGAAGATGGACCTTTCCCAGCAGGGGGGTGGTGTGTCTTTGCACATCTACGTTGCACCATACTTCTACCTGACCTGTAGAATTGTTATAGACTCGTTTGTCAGGTATGCTGTATCCGAGAAAGATGCCTTCATCCGCTTTCTCACTGAACTTGCCCTCTGGAGTTTTCTTCAGTAACATACATGGAGCTTCGAATGGTTCCAGATAACTCAGATTTGGTTTGCGTTTCTGAAGCAACTCATAGCAAGTCTTACAATCGCTTGACTACCAATACACGGTTAAGAGTGTAGCACGCATTGGCAACTGCTCCATTCCAAAATTGTACTAGCAGCTTTGAATATGCCAACATTGTCCTTGCAGTTTCTATCAAGCTCCTATTCTTGTGTTCAGAAACTCTATTTAACTGTGGCGTGTATGCGGAGGAGAACTGATGAACAATCCCCTTTTCTTCGCAGAAAGCATCCATCCACTGATTCTTGAATTCAGTCCCGTTGTCTGAACGAACTTCCTTGCCTTCAGTTTGTACAGAGATTCCAGTGTGGTCACGAGCACTTTGAACGATTCAAATGTCTCCGACTTAGCTTTCAGAAACATCACCCACGAAAATCTCGAGTAGTCATCAGTGACTACGAAGCAGTACCAGTCTCCTGCTATACTCCTTGTGCTGACAGGACCAACAGGTCCATATGCAGAAGCTCCAGGGGCATCTCAATAGAATTGATGTTCTTGGACTTGTGAGATATCCTGGTCTGCTTTCCTTTCTTGCATGAGACATAAAAATCCGGAAGTTGGAAGTGCTTAACAGTTACTCCCTCAACTAAGTTGTTCTGGATCAGATGATTCATCTTCCAAGGATTTATATGTCCCATTCTCCTGTGCCATGAAATGGACTCCTTCTCCGTTGCCTTTGATAAGAAGAACTGAGCAGTGGACTCAGTTGTAGAAGCTTTAGACATGTCCAAGACGTACAAATCATTGTACATTGAGCTGACATTAGTACCTGCTCCTCAGGATATCCATTTCCTTCTTCAGAATGTAACATTTCCTATTGTCGAACATAACCTTAAGCCCTTGTCACATATCTGAGAAACTGAAAGTAAATTGTTCTCTAACTGCTGAACATAATTACTTTATCAAATTTTACCCTCCCATTACCTACTTGTCCTTGAGCAGTGATGTATCCACCTTTGTTACCAGCAAAGGAAACATGTCCCCCTTTAATTTGTTTGATATTGAAAAGGAGAGAGTGATTCCCAGTCATGTGCCTGGATGCCCCGCTATCAATAATCCATGTGTTGGTAAAAGCACTGTAGCGGACAACCTGCAGATAAACAGTAAAAGATTAGTTAAGGAGGGGGACCCAAGCCTTTACAGGCTTGGGTTTCCCGAAGGCATCGCACATCACAAACTCCACCCACTGTCCATTTGGAGTTGGAGAAACCTCACCTCATCTTCTGCTTATCACCACTATCAGACACATCAGATGTTTTAGCTTTCCACAGACCATCCTTGTGTAAGGCTTTGTTGGATCTAGATTGTATAGGTCTAGATCATTTTGTATAGGCTTAGAACTTGGATCAAGTCTTGTAATTAATACTTGTAACAGTCAGTATATATATATATATATATATGTGCATAATATATAAGTTAACCCATATAATGTGTGTTGCTTTTTGATTGTTGACAGGCTAAATCAATATACTTGGTAGGATTCCTGAATTGACCAAGTGTAAGAAACATCTACGGATGAACATTATTGTTAATCCGTAGATTGTTTCTTACAAGACCATACAAGTGAAGATTCCTGCGGATGATCAAGGATTGTATGAAGTGAAGACTTCTACGGAAGACAGAGTTCCTACGGAAGAACAACACTTCTACGGAAGACCAAGACATCTACGAAGAGCAAAACTCCTGCGGAAGACAAGGCTTTGCGGAAGAACAGAATACTTGTGTGATTTCAAATACCAAGAAGTCAAACAAGTCAACACAATCAATAACAAATCCCAAGAGATCCGGTGTTTCCTTAACCGACTCAAACCGTCTATAAATATGAGTCCTAGGTTTCACATCTCAAGGAACACAATCAAGCAATATTACGGCTGTCAAGAGTTACATCATCGTGCAACCCTAACCGCCGTCACATCAACAACAACATTATTCGATTCACGGAAATCATTGTTCATAGTCATTCTTAATATTCTTTTGTAATCATTACTGATAATTAATGAAATACTTTGAATAATTATTGAGTTCATATTTATTGTGTTTTTGTGTTTGTGTTCATCAATAATCTTAAAACAATTAAACGTCAATTAATGATAATTCCGCAGTCATTGATTTGATTTATTTTAACTGATAATTCCAGAATTGAGATCCTTGGATTCACAGGTGGTATCAGAGCTAGAGTTGTGGATTCCTATTGATTTTGATGAGATTCAATGGTTAGGTTGTCAAAAGTATTGATTGAATCTAATCAAAATTGGTGTACGGCTGCGGATTCTACATCAACCTTTGTATTCGATTGAAACACTATTATTCTTGCTGCACATGGCTCATCAAAAAGGACATTCGAAGCTATTCAATGTGTCTTGTGCGAATGGAATAGGGCAACCGATTGGGATAGTTGCGGACCAAATTGGGCTGCCAAATGCGGCTGCCTATTGGTGTGTCATGCGACTAAAAAAAGCTGTCGAATGATCAGAACCAATCAGCCGAATGAAGGCTGCAAAATCCGAATGAATGTTTCCGAACCAAATGCGGCTGCCCAAGTTTCAAACCACCCTTCACCATGGTTCAATCATATGTCAAATACGGCTGCCAATTAGGGTTACCCAACTGATTGAAGGCTACCAAAGTCGAATTATGGCTGCCCAAAGAGGCTGCCGAAACATTGAAGGTTGTCGTGTGCAACTCACTTGGTTAAGGCTGCTGTTTTTGTGATTAGGGATGCCTAATATGGGTTTATCAGCCAAAACAACAATTTGCAACCTAGTGTTGCAAATGGGCTCGAGAACTCCATTGGATTTGTTCTTTGGGCTCCATCATTAAACAAAACAAAAACAATGGACTTGGGCTTCATCATTAAACAAAAACAACAATTGAAGATTGGGCTCAAGTGTTGAAGATTGGGATTATGTACAATAAAACAATAGGGACATCAAGTTACAAAATATAGTTGTTCTAAAGCTATGAAGACATCGCTTCCGCATCCGCACATGACATATTTCTCGACTTTGACAACTATCTAACAAGAACAAGATCAAGCTTCTACTCACATTAGAAATCTACAATTTAGGGGGAGTATAACTCCTGTGAATCCTAGGATCTCAATTCAGGAATTATCAGTATTAAAATAAATTAATCAATGATCGCGGAATTATCATTAATTGACGTTTAATTGTTTAATGATTATTGATGAACACAAACACAAAACATAATAAATATGAACTCAATAATTATTCAAAGTATTTCATTAATATCAGTAATGATTACAAAAGAATAATTAAGAATGACTATGAACAATGATTTCTGTGAATCGAATAATGTTATTGTTGATGTAACGGCGGTTAGGATTGCACGATGATGTAACTCTTGACAGCCGTAATATTGCTTGATTGTGTTCCTTGAGATGTGAAACCTAGGACTCATATTTATAGACGGTTTGAGTCGGTTAAGGAAACACCGGATCTCTTGGGATTTGTTATTGATTGTGTTGACTTGTTTGACTTCTTGGTATTTGAAATCACACAAGTATTCTGTTCTTCCACAGAAGCCTTGTCTTCCGCAGGAGTTTTGCTCTTCCGTAGATGTCTTGGTCTTCCGTAGAAGTGTTGTTCTTCCGTAGAAACTCTCTGTCTTCCGTAGAAGTCTTCACTTCATACAATCCTTGATCATCCGCAGGAATCTTCACTTGTATGGTCTTGTAAGAAACATATCTACGGATTAACAATAATGTTCATCCGTAGATGTTTCTTACACTTGGTCAATTTCAGGAATCCTACCAAGTATATTGATTTTGCCTGTCAACAATCAAAAGCAACACATAATATGGGTTAACTTATATATTCAATGCACATATATATATATATATACTGAATGTTACAAGTATTAATTACAAGACTTGATCCAAGTTCTAAGCCTATACAAAATAATCTAGACCTATACAATCTAGATCCAACAATACTCCCCCTTAGGCTTAGCTCTTGTAATCTGTCCTTCAAAACTGCAAGCTCTTGACTCTGATATGATTTTGTTGTAGAAGTAAGATACAACAGCCTTTTGATCATCATATTTGTATTTGATCTCCATTTTGCTATTCTTCTTTAGAGTCTCGAAGCCAAGTCCCAGAACATCCTCCTCTGTAGTGAGTGTCTCTAAGACTTTGTCATTTTTCACTACTTCAAGTTCATCTTGTTCAAAGAGTCGGAGTTCTGTGACTTCATCATAATTTGTTCCCTTCAGCAAGCCTGCATTGTGTCTTCGTTGTTTGTAGGCCTTTGCATGAAGTTTGTCAATCACTTGTATCACGTGAACATGCAGGAACAGGTCTGTTTTGGGCTGCTTCACACTCAGCTTCGGAAAGAATTTATCATGTAGATAGGAGGTGTAGCTGGGATGAAGTAGCTTGATTTCCACAGGTCAAAGATCCTGATATTTTCAGCTCGTTTGTTCTCTGCATTCCTCAGCAGCACAAGTTCTTTGTCCTCTCTACATATCCCCTTTCAGTAATAGGGAGTGTGTATTGAGTCCCTTAAATGTGCTAGATGGCTACTGAGTTCCTATTGTTATAGCCAACCCTCTTTAAAAATTCATCATTTACGGATTCAGAGGCATTGGACTTATATCTTTTCACCCCTTTTATTCTTCTTCTGTGCTCATCATCTTCTCTCTTGGCTTCAGCCAGCACATCATCTTTGAACTTTGTTTTCACTTTACCCCCTATGCTTGAGAAGTCCCTGCCCCTTGGATGTATTGGTAATTTGTAAGGGTAAGCTTTGCAGGTCCTTGAGATCACTCTCAGGTAGGCATAGAACTGAAAACACATCATGGAAGTATTCAACTCTTCTTTGTTGTTCTTTTGATCACAGCACAATCCCACTCTTGATCACATTTCCATGCCATGATCTTGTTTTCTTCAGCAGAGTTGGGAGTTGTGAGGTGATCAATCAACTGAATCAGAGTGGACTTCTGATTAGTGATTCTCTTACAGTAGTACCAAGGGCCATACTTTGCCTGGGATGACTTCCCTTGGTTCTCTAATGAGTTTGTCTTTTGCTTTGTGCTGATCCTTGGGTTCAACAGTTATTGGATCAGCAGTCAGTTTGCTCTGTTGGTCATGAGTTGGATGTGGAGCCGTGGTTCTGAATTTAACACCAGTTTCTAGTTCCACTGCCATCACATGCTCCATCATCCTCCGTAGTTCTCTAGTAGATCTACCTTTGAGCTCATGCGGTTTGTAATTGTGGCCCTGTAACCAGCATGTCATGTTGTACTTGGTCAGTTTAGCTGTGTCACAATGGCCCAGATCTTTCTTAATTTTCTCCACTGATTAAAAGACTGTGAAAGCTTCATAATCACAGTTTGGGATTATGAAACTTGCCAGCTCAAACTCTTTCAGCAGATTCTTTATCTCAGTTGAATTCATCCTCTCAACCATGTCATAAGGAAAACCATGGTTGATGAGGGTCATGAACGTGCTTGAATCAGGCCTCTCTTCCATAATATCTGCTGTGGTTAGAAGGTCATCGACCTTTGCTTCCTTTTGTTCATGGGGGACTCCATCTTGGTTAGCTCCTCCCATTCTTTGTCACTTTCATCAGCATCTCCGGATGATACCTTCACAGTAGATACATCTACTGAAGGTGTCTGTTCAGGGGATGAAAGCTTTTGCCTTTTTGAGAGGCTTCTTCTTCAGATTTCCTTTTGAAGGAGCCCAAGTTTTTCTTTTCTGTGCATATAGGATCAGTTTCTTTGGAGCTTCAGCGGATGGTTTAGACAGCTCAACACTTGGGGCCTCCCTTGTTTCCAGAGCATAAATCTTCTTTTTCAATTGCTCTATCTTTTCATCTTTCTCTTCATAGCATTTAGATGGGACTCTTTTGGGTCTGATGATACCTGGCACAAACACAAACAGTAAACATTATGTCAGGTTACTCGCAGTTAAGTAAATTAAAGAACCGATTATTGATCTATACAATCTTTGATCTACTGATTTTCTAGCAGGGTCAGGCACAATCTTGTCTATTATGAGGCAGGTGTCTTGCATGAAGATGTATCAGCAAGATTGTACTTCTTCAGTATTTGATGAATGTACTTTTCTTGATTGATGAAAATCATCTGTTTTCTGTTGAACTTGTAAGCCAGGGAAGAATGTCAATTCTCCCATGGAGCTCATCTAAATTCAGATTGCATTAACTCTTCAAATCTTTGACATAGTTTCTTGTTGGTTGATCCAAATATTATGTCATCACATATATTTGAACCACCAAAAGATCTTGATGTTCATGTTTAAGGAAGAGTGTCTGATCAATGGTTCCTCTTTTGTAACCATTCTTCAGCAGGAAAGATGACAATGTGTCATACCACTTCCTTGGTGCTTGATGAAGACCATACAAAGCTTTGTCAAGCTTGTATACTCTATGTTGATAGTCAGGATCCTCAAATCCAGGGGTTGAGCCATATATACTTCTTCATCAATTTTCCCATAAAGGAAAGCACACTTCACATCCATTTGATAGACTGTGAACTTCTTGAATGAGGCATACGCTAGGAAGACCCTTATAGCTTTAATTCTTGCAACTGGTGCAAAAACTTCATCATAGTCTATCCCTTCTTCTTGTAGTATATCCTTGAGCAATAAGTCAGGCTTTGTTTCTCATGATTATACCCCTGTCATCCAGCTTGTTTTTGAAGAGCCACCATGTTCCAATTAGATGTTGACCTTGAGGCAAGTCTACAAGATTCCACACCTTTTTTTCTGAATGTTTTAGCTCTTCTTGCATAGCCTCAATCCAGCTGTTGTCTTTTAGAGCAGCTGTAATATTTGCAGAAACTGTTTGAGACAAAAAGCAGGTGAACAGGCAAATGCTTGCCACTCCTCCTCTTGCTCCTTGTAGTTCTTGCATTCAGGTCTCCAATGATATTATCTGAGGGATGAGACTTGTGAATTCTACTTGTTGAAACAGCATCAACTGGAATTGTTGATTCTAAGTTTAAGAAACCCATTTATGCAGATGCATTCAGCTGAGAAGATAAGTCTATGAAGTAATCAAATGGCTCATGTTCATTAGGATCAGCTTGAGTTTAGTTGCTGCATGGTTGTCTTCTTCGCAGGAAGTTCTACGGAAGCATTTTTCTTCCGCAGGAGTAACTTCAACATCTATGGAGGCATTTTGTACTTCCGTAGGGGTTACATCACCATCCACGGATGAACATTGTTGATTTGCTAGCATGTTTTGTTGATTCAACACATCCTCTCCATCCCTTTGGTCAGTGGTTGAAACAGGACTTACATCTACGAATACTGATGCATCTGCGGATGTATTTATATGTGCTGCGGATGAAGGATTTGCTTCGGATGTAGCTGCATGCTGCTGACTTGATTCTTGCTGAGGTGCAGTTGAAGGTTGTGCCCTTGGTGGGTCAGCTATCAGTGGCACTTCATTCAAACTTGAGGCACAAATGGATAGCATGTATCCGCAGAACCTGCATTGATCAGATAACCAGTGTTAAATGATTCAGTTAATGCATCTATATCAAATAACCAAGATGATCCTTTTATAGATGTTGTAAACATGGATTCATCAAAAGAAACGTTGGGAGTCTCTTCAACAATGTTATGTTCTGGAATATAGACCCTATATGATTTAGAAGTGGATGAATATCCAACAAGAAACCATCATAGGCTTTTTCAGAAAATTTTCCCAATTGTTCTTTAATATTTAATACAGACACATGACACCCAAAAGCTCTAAGATATCCTATAAAAGGTTTTCTTTTAATAAGAGCTCATAAGGAGTTTTATTATGTTCTTTGACAATTAATGTCCTATTTGAACATTGCAAGCTGTATTCACAGCTTCTGCCCAGAAAGTTATGGGCAACTGAGAATCAGCTAGCATTGTTCTGGCTGCTTCTATGAGAGTTCTATTCTTCTTTCAGCCACTCCATTTTGTTGTGGAGTTCTTGGTGCACTGAATTGTCTTGCTATACCTTTATTCCTACAAAAGAATCCAGATCAGCATTAACAAATTCAGTTCCATTATCACTCCTAAAAATTTTAACTTTTAAATCAAGTTAATTCTCAATCTTGATCATGAAGTCCATTAATGTTTCAGATGTTTCACTCTTATGTTTTAATAAAAAGACCCATGTGATCTAGTGAAATCATCTACTATCATCAAACAATATTGCCTTTTTCCAATGCTCATCACATTGGTTGGACCAAAGAGGTCCATGTGAAGCAATTTGAGTGGTATAGTATTAGTGTTGATTATTTTGGATTTATAAGACACTCTATGTTGTTTTCCTTTGTAACATAAAGAACAATGATTAGAACAATAAAATTCTTTCTTTGGTAATCCAATGACCAAGTCATTTTTCACCAATTATTCATGTTCTTCATGTTGGAATGAACAAGCCTTCTATGCCACAATTGTGATTCATTTCTGAAGACTTAGACAGCAGGCATGTCTCATTGCTTGTGAGTGATGTGTTGTTCATTCCAAACATATGTGTTTCCTTTTCTTGATGCTTTTAGAAGGATCCAGTCTGCTGGAACTGCAAAACCTGGCTTAAGAATGTAACAATTAGTGTTATCAAATAGTGTAGAGTAATTTTGAATCACAAATTTGAGATACACTGAGTAAATTGTACTGCAAATTTTCACAGTAATTTACTTTTTCAAATGTTAAAACACCATTTGTTACAATTCCCTCACCAACTATTTTACCTCCCTTCTTATCCCTACCAAATGCCACATAAGAGGCATTTTTATGTTTGAAGTCATGGAGAAGTGCACAGTTTCCTGTCATATGTCTGGAACAACCACTGTCAACATACCACTTGTCGTCAGCTCTCCATGATTATTCCTGCACACAAAAAGAAATCAGTTAGATTGACAACCCAAGCCTTAATTGTCTTGGGTTTGCCAGAAGTGTCAACAATAGTTACTCCTTTATGAATTAATCTTGAAGTTTTAGTATTAGTTGTTTCTTTTTGATTTGATGTGGTGGTAGGATGATTCTGTTGAAGATGATTCAGGTGTTTGGATGTCTTCTTGCTTATCTGATTCTTTCTTCAACATATCTTGTTTTGGCTGATATTTTAACTTTGAGGATGCTCCTGTATTTTTGAAAGTTACTTCATCTTTCAACTTTGATTGAGGTACAGGAGTTCCTTTTTCAAAGTTATCAAAGAAACCATCAACTGCTTCAGTCTGTTTATCTGACAATCCACCTTTTTGTGAGGTGTCTTAGACTGTGTTGGTGTTTTCTTTCATCAGAGTCTTATCCGCAGCAGAGGATCTTTTCTTTGATTTTTGTTGTTCTTTTTGCATCTTTGATTCTTTCTCACTCTCTGAAGATTGAGAATCTGATTCAGATGATGCATCATGTGACTTCTTTTTGCTCTTTTTTTTTTGTTCTTGTTGAAATAACATTCCTGAGTTGAATGGTTATTTTTGTCACATATAGCACAGTGTTTGTTGAAGTACCAGTCAAAAGTCATATGATTGTTCATATTACATATGGAGCAATAACTGCTGAAATATCATTCATCAGTATTGTGATTCTTCATATCACACCATTTGCAATATTTATCTTCTGAATTTTCTTTAGATTCAGCCTTCTTTTTCTTGTTCTTTGTCTCCTTTCCTGATGGATCACTTGATTTCTTCTTGCTTTTGGTAGGAGCCTCATCATCTGTTTCTTGTTTGCCTTTGGCTGCCTTTGTTGCTTGATATTCAACATTTTCTGTGCATGTTTGTTGGCAGTCCTTTTGACCTCATCCGTTGATTCGGTTTCTCTCTTCCATGGCTTTTCTGCGGATTCACAAATTTTAGCCTTCTGCAGATGTAAGGACTTGGCTATTTTTGCTTTCCGCAGATGTTCTACGGATTCTTCAGACTTCTCTTTCCGCAGATCTTCAACACTTGAATTTTCTTCTTCTTGGTTGAAGTTTGTTGTTTCTTACCTTTATCTGAAGGAGATAAAGTACCTCAGTACTTGATCCGCAGTTATCAACCTTGTGAAGGTTCAGTTCTTGAAGTCCTTCATTCAGTTCAGCAATTCTTTTGCAGATAGTCTTCAACATATTTCGTTGCTTTGGAGGATACTGCAGCTTTGATTCTTCAAGAACTCGGGAAGACCAGTTTCAACTTGAACATTCTTACCAATGTTTAGTTGATCAGTATCATGTTCATCAGAATCATCCAATGTTGGGTTTGTTAGAACATAAAATCATAGTTTAACCATTTAAACTTTCTGAAAATGCAGCGGAAGTATAGCATTATAACCATGTTTATAAGTTGAAAATTATGTTCTTCAAGTGACCATTCAAGTGTATAAAACAAACCCATAAATCAAAGGATCATTTATGTGAATAGCAAGCTATGAATATATGTAAAACTACATAAAATCACAGCTACATAGAGCTGTGAATCTACCTTACTGCAGCAGCAAGAACTCGACCAAAAGATATGTTTGATGAAGATGGAGATGCCCAAAATGCAGCCAAGACTTCAAGGATAGAAGTCCTCAAGCTAGTATACCCCAAGCTCCTTGCAACACACCTTCTTGTTAGGTAGAATACACCAAGAACAACATGAAAACCCTCTTATTTCTTGCTGAAAACCCTCTTTTCAGCTGAAGAAAACCGTAGCCCTTGAGGGAGAATTAGAGGATCTCTTATGTTGTGTTGCATGCAAATGAGAATCATCATCATGGAGTGCAAGAACCCTCTCTTGTTTCTTACTGAAAAACCCTCCTTTCCAGCTTCAAACCCAGCTCAAAATTCTCTTTTCTTGCTGCTGGAACCTGTAGGAAATGAGAGGAAGAATGAGAGATTAAGAGCTGAAATGTGGTCTTGCATGCATCTATGATTGAATGGAGAGAAAGCTCTTACAAGACCAAGTTAGTGGTGTGTTGTTTAAGGCAAATGTTGGTGGAATCTTGCATGTGTGTCTCCCACATGCAAGAGACAAAGGGGACGGGTTTTTGCCCAAAATGAAAGAGGTTTTTCTTTTAAATAAACACACACATATGTCTAGTCTTGTAACAATTAACCATTTAATTGTATAAGTAGTATACTCTTATTATTATTTGGTGTTATACAACTAATTTAAATAACACTTCAAATAATATTATTGGACAAAATATCCTAATAAATTGTTCCCCTTATTGCAACTTATTTAGAAAACCCATTTTCTAAATTGGTGTAAATATTTAATTGCATGATCATATCATCAATTAAATATTAATTGGTGTTTGCTAAGCTTGTTATTGGGTATAACCCGACTTGGATCATAACGTACTAACCACATCAATATTCTAAGTGTCTTGGATGGTCAATTGGTTATGTGGAGGATACTGAAGCTTTGATTCTTCAAGAACTCGGGGAAGACCAGTTTCAACTTGAACATTCTTACCAATGTTCAGTTGATCAGTATCATGTTCATCAGAATCATCCAAGTCATCATATTTATCAAAATCTGAGTCATTATGTTTAAGTGATTCTGATTCAGTAGATTCAGTTTCACTCATCTCAGTTTCATTGTTGATGTTTGTTTTTATATCAATTTTGATGCTTGGCACAAAATGATTTGACAAAGTATTTGTCATTGTTTCAGGCAAAGCTGTATAGTTATCATTAATAGGTGGTGCAACAAATTATAACCCAACCCATACCTGTTCTTTGATTCAATATGAGAGTTTAACAACTTCTCATATCTGAGATGATAGTTGAAACTTCTGAAGTTTCACTTCAGTAGATGCATGATCAGCTATGGATTTTGTTAAGGAAGTGGTCAGATGCTCAACTTGGGCTTTGAGGCTGTAATTTTCAGAAACATATTTTTCTAAATCCTTTTGTAAAGAACTAATTTTGATTTGATATAGTTTATGTTCTCTTAAATGGGATTCATTCAAAATCATTGTTTCTTTTACTTTGTCAGCCAATTGTTGAGCATGGACTCTGTAACGTTCAACTTCCTCAACACATGTTGATGAACATAACCTGTCTTTTACCTCTCTGGCCATAGGAGGAACTTTGTTTTCCATGTGTGCCATTAATGCTTGATTCTCTTCCAAGACTTCCTTTTCATACATGCTCCAGTCACATGTTCCATCTTGAAGTATGATCAGTCCTGACTCCTTAGAATTGCTTGGTCTTGCTGATACATTTGTGGATGGTGGGGATATATTTATCAGCTGAGGTTGTCTGTGCAGAGATCTTTGAGAGGTTGATTACTGATTCTGATATTGCTGTTGCTACTGATGTGATGCTGCTGATGCTGCTGATGCTGCTGCTGCTGATGCTGCTGAGATGATTGTTGGTTGCATTCTCTAGAGAAGTGTCCATAGAGATTGTATTTAAAACATCTGACTTTTGACTTGTCAACACCAATCTTTGATGTTTTACTAGCTGCATCCAGATTCTTATTTCTCCTCAGATATTGCTTAGCTCTGTAAGCAATCATAGCCATCTGCCATTGTAGATCCATCTCTTCTACTACATCAGGGGCAGTTCCTCCAAATCTTGATGGAAAATGTTTGCTGATGTTAGTGAGCTTCCAAGATAAGCTTGAAAGCTAGAACTAAAAGCTACCAAGGCTGCTTTTTGTTCTTCAGAATCCAATATCACAGTAATTGGTTCTGATTGATTGTTTTGTTGAGAAGATTTAGCAGTTGCTTTAGTATCTCTTTTCTCATCAGATCTTCCTTTTTCTTTTTGGTTCTTACTTTGAGATGATTTCTTAGTTGGTTTGGAGGCATAGAAACTAACTTGCTCTTCATCATCACTCAAAATACAAGAGTTATCACCTTTATTATTTAAGATAAATGCACTTCCAGCATTTTGGTTTCTTTGAAGTGATAAGGTGAGACATGAGTTCTCACACTCTTGTTTCTTGACTGTTCATTCATTTCAAGTGCTTTTACTTTAGCAACCAGAGTATCCAGACCAGTTGTCTTAAGATCTATGGTGTTCTTGAACATGGATACAGTTTTGCTTCCAACTTTCAGGCAAAGTGTGGAGCATTTTCTTGTTGAGTTCCTCAGTAGTATACTTCAACTCCAAGATGTTTATTTCAGTAACAAGTTGCATAAATCTATGGAGTTGTTGAGGAATTGATTCACCCTCAATATGATGAAAGGTTTCATATTGTGATCTGAGGGTGTCTTTCCTTATGCTTCGGATCTCATCACTCCCTTCACAGAGAGTGTGGAGTTCTTCCACAAGGAATTTGCTGTTTTGTAGTTCTCCACCCTGATTAATATCTCTTCAGGCAAAGCCATACTAAGCAAACTGTATGCTTTAATATCGACTTTAACCTTCTTGACATCATCAGGTGACAAGTCCTTTATGCTGATAGGCTGATTCTTGTCATTATAATCTGGCCCAAGAGTGGGTGGAATATAAGGACCCTTAGTGATGGACTCACAAGTCAGAATCTGTGTAGTTCACATATTTCTGAACTTGATCTTCCAGGATTTGAAATCACTTTGGTTTCCAACTTCGGCGATTGATATGATCATCCACCAAAAGTACTCATGTTTAATGCAAAGTTATGAATAAAACCTTGAATGTTAAATTGGACAAACCTATCAAAGACTCAGATCTAGTATTCAATTGATTTGAATATAGATCTAAATCAAACAAGCAATGAGAGAATGCTTGCTGAACGATAAGTCGCTGAAATAATTGTTTAAAAATTAATTAAACAATTTTAATACTGATAGATCAATTGATCTAAATCAATGAGCACTTGGCTCTGATACCAATTGTGAGTTCATGATTTGAACGTGAACATGAGCTTGGATCTTAGGATTCATATGATGATAACAAGAATCGAATGATTAGATGCTAAAAATAATAAATCATGATGAAGATGAATGTGAAGAACACATACAATGATGATGAATGCTTGGTGTTGTTGATATATTGTTGAAATCATCATTCAAAAGAATGATGATATAATGTTGAAATCATCATCCATGAGGGATGATGA
This sequence comes from Flaveria linearis, assembly GCA_024085815.1. NCBI lineage: Eukaryota > Viridiplantae > Streptophyta > Magnoliopsida > Asterales > Asteraceae > Flaveria > Flaveria linearis. The sequence goes on from JABSNV010000252.1 coordinate 112,736, forward strand.
TATATTGTTGTGGTGAGAAACCCTAATTCACCCTAACTTGTGGTGAATTAGTCACACTTACAAGGATGACATATGTTACAGTATACTAATCTGGAGATTACAATAATTACAAAATAAACCCTAGACTATATTTTATTGCTATTGTTCTTCAAAACTTCAACTTCAACAAACTTGAAATCTTCAATTTCTTCTAAGGTTAGAATTCCCAACAGGCTTGTTTATGGTAAACTGATGACTGATTAACAGTTTGAACTTTAGGTCTATTTTCAAATTGGTTTTTTGCCTCAGGCATCACAGACTTGCATTTGGCTTGTCTGTGTTGTCTTTGGTGTTGGGAAGGGGTGTAAGACCTAGCAGGTGTTTTAGTCCTTTGTTTTGAAAAAGTAGGTTTAACTTCCTGAACCAATTCAATTTTACGTCTAGGTGTCTGATAGCGAGGACAACATGAAGAAATATGTCCTCTTTGTCCACAGTTATAGCATGATCTCCTCTCAACAGGACTAGGAGATCGTTTGTGGGGGGGGAGTACACTTCAGGATTGATCCTTTTGGTCTCAACCATTGGTTTTTCACCTTGTTTGACAAATTTGATTTGTTTAACATTTTGGTTGTTTTGTCTTTTCACATTGTTGAATCTTGCTTGACTGGTTTAGACTGAGTTGTTTTTGAAATTTTTGGTTTTGACATAGCAGTCCGTGATCCCAAACCAAGAGGCACGTGATCATCCTCTACCACCCTGTCCCTAATTAAGACTTCATCCTTTGTGCCCGAAGTTGATGCCTTCTGATCAGTCACCTGAGGTGCAGATTTAACTGCAGTGTCAGGATCACTGACCAAGGAGTAGTCACCACATGATCCTTGATAGGATTATTATTAACAGGATGCTGTTTTGTGTTCAAAAGGATCTCATGTGGTGGAAGCACAACTTTATAACCAATCCCTTCCCCATTGTTTCTTTCTTTAACCAAGTTTTTAAAGATATGTGAGGAACTAGCTAAACTATGCAGTCTTTGTTTTAGTGACTCATTTTCCACTTGAAGAATAGCTTTGTCCTTTTTAATTACCTCAATTGAATTTAGATAAAACTTTATGTCATTTTCTTGGTTAAAATCCATAACCTCGGTTTCCCTTAGTTGTTTTATCAATAATTCAATTTTCTCTTTAAAACTGCTTTCATTTTGCTTCAACACTCTGTTAGCCTCAGTTCAAAGTTTTAAGTCATTTACCAAGTTATCATTATGCTCTGATAACCTAGTAAATTTAAATCAATGCATTCCCTAACTGATTGCATTCAACACAAGCATGTTTATCGAATAGGACTTCTTTAGGTTCTACCTGTGTAGAGTTTGAGGTGCCAGCAACAAATGCAACCTGGGGTTCCCGGTGAGTGTCAGAAGCATCATCATTCATCCTCTACCAGATGATCAACAGCAGCCATTGAGTCATTTGTATCAACAGTATCAAACTCTGCCATTCTCCCCCTCACTCGTTGAGTCGCCGTTTAGATCCTCAACAACGCAATATTAGCTTCACCGTTAGATAAGAAGCGAAAAGACCAGTCTTGACCTTTATCACCTTGTGCCACCATTGCTTTGGAGTCTTGACTGGTTGGAGCTATCTTTTGTCTTTTTCTTGTCTGTTGGTTGATGAAAACGGGTTGCCATTTCCTACTTTCTTAGGTTTAACACACTCTCACTTGAAATGGCCTTTTTCTTGGCAGTTGAAACAGGTGACCTTAGACTTGTCAAATCCAAAAGTAGTATCCTTTGTGGCCACCAGATTCTGTCCGTTTTCTTGATGAATTTCTTAGCTCTTCGCACAGCACTAGCTAGAGCCCACATGATATCCATCCTCTCTAGCTCGTTTCATCCACTTGCTCGTAATCTTCATCTGCTAAGTAACAGTTACCAATCTTCCCTTCTACTAACTCGTCATACGAATGGACCACAGCAGCAAGTAAATCCATATGCTCCTTAGCAACTTCCACAGTTACGTTTCTCAGATTCTCTGTCGTTAACTTCGTTGGTTGAGATTCTGCAGAACTGTGTGAACACTTGATAAACCACCTATTCACAACCTAAAGATCCACTTTGAAAGTTTGCAGATGTGTTAGACACGAATGCAGTCTGCAAGGGTGCACTTAAAGATGCAGTAGTAGGAGCCACATTGTATAGAGACGGGATTCTGAGTGTAGGTTCCCTTTTGGGCTTGTACTTCTGTCGTAACTCTTCCTCTCTAAGTTTCAGAATAAAGTCATTTATATCCAACGTTTCCAGCACTGCATTATGTCTTAAGTGGAAACGAATGAATCCCACTTATCAGGTAACCCATCAGCCAAACTCGACACCTTATCTTCCATAGACGTTTTAACCCCATGAGTGTGCATTCACTCATCAAATGATAGAAGTGATCGATAATGTCGTCCAGACTCTTATTTCCGATTGACGAGAA